>JAACNH010000212.1:0-139242 GCA_019447015.1 Hymenochirus boettgeri
AACGTCCACTGGAAGACAGTTCCATAGCTTTACTGTTCTCACAGTGGACGTTGTTATGGCAGGTTCATTGGTCAGTTTAATAAAAAGCTGGATGAGTTTCTACAAACAAGGAATGTTACAAGTTACTGGTATTGATACATAAAGTAGAGTTGGGAAAGGGTTTGTCACTGTGAGAACAGTAAAGCTATGGAACTGTCTTCCAGTGGACGTTGTTATGGCAGGTTCATTGGTCAGTTTAATAAAAAGCTGGATGAGTTTTTACAAACAAGGAATGTTACAAGTTACTGGTATTGATACTAACGTAGAGTTGGGAAAGGGTTTTCACTGTGAGAACGGTTAAAGCTATGGAACTGTCTTCCAGTGACGTTGTTATGGCAGGTTATTGGTCAGTTTAATAAAAGCGGATGAGTTTCTACAAACAGGAATGTTACAAGTTACTGGTATTGAACATAAAGTAGAGTTGGGGAGGGTTTGTCACTTGTGAGAACGGTTAAAGCTATGGAACTGTCTTCCAGTGGACGTTGGTTATGGCAGGTTATGGTCAGTTAATAAAAAGCTGGTGAGTTTCTACAAACAAGGAATGTTACAAGTTACTGGTATTGATACATAAAGTAGAGTTGGAAGGGTTTGTCACTGTGAGAACGTAAAGCTATGGAACTGCTTCCAGTGGACGTTGTTATGGCAGGTTTATTGGTCAGTTTAATAAAAAGTGGATGAGTTTCTACAAACAAGGAATGTTACAAGTTACTGGATTGATACAATAAAGTAGAGTTGGGAAAGGTTTGTCACTGTGAGAACGGTAAAGCTATGGAACGTCTTCCGTGGACGTGGTTATGGCAGGTTCATTGGTCAGTTTAATAAAAAGCTGGATGAGTTTCTACAAACAAGGAATGTTACAAGTTACTGGTATTGATACATAAAGTAGAGTTGGGAAAGGGTTTGTCACTGTGAGACGGTAAAGCTATGGAACTGTCTTCCAGTGGATGTTGTATGGCAGGTTCATTGGTCAGTTTAATAAAAAGATGGATGAGTTTCTTACAAACAAGGAATGTACAAGTTACTGGATTGATACATAAAGTAGAGTTGGGAAAGGGTTTTCTGTGAGAACGGTTAAAGCTATTGAACTGTCTTCCAGTGGACGTTGTTATGGCAGGTCATTGGTCAGGTTAATAAAAAGCTGGATGAGTTTCTACAATCAAGGAATGTTACATGTTACTGGTATTGATACATAAAGTAGAGTTGGGAAAGGGTTTGTCACTGTGAGAACGGTAAAGAAACTGTGATCCAGGGAGATTTCCCATTGCCACTTGGAGTCAGGAAGGAATGATTTTCCCCTTCATAATTCTGGTGGTGTTTTTTTGCCTTCCTCTGGATCAACAGCAGGAAATGAGGATATTGCTGAGTAGGTTGGACTGGATGGACGTATGTCTTTATTCAACCTCAGATACTGTACTGTACTGTACTGTACTATACATTACTATACTGTACTATACTATACTATACTGTACTATACTGTACTGTACTGTACTATACATTACTGTACTGTACTGTACTATACAATACTATACTGGACTATACTATACTGTACTATACTATACTGTACTACACATTACTATACTGTACTACACATTACTATACTGTACTATAATGTACTATAATGTACTACACATTACTATACTACACATTACTATACTGTACTATAATGTACTATAATGTACTGTACTGTACTATACTGTACTGTACTATACTGTACTGTACTACACTGTACTGTACTATACACTACTGTACTGTACTATACTGTACTTTACTGTACTATACTATACTACACATTACTGTACTGTACTATACTACACATTACTGTACTGTACTATACTATACTACACATTACTGTACTGTACTATACTGTACTATACTATACTACACATTACTGTACTGTACTATACTATACTACACATTACTGTACTGTACTATACTATTCTACACATTACTATACTGTACTGTACTGTACTATACTATACTGTACTACACTACTATACTGTACTATACAATGCTGTACTGTACTATACTATACTACACATTACTGTACTGTACTATACTATACTACACATTACTGTACTGTACTATACTATACTACACATTACTGTACTGTACTATACTATACTACACATTACTGTACTGTACTATACTATTCTACACATTACTATACTATACTGTACTGTACTATACTATACTGTACTACACTACTATACTGTACTATACAATACTGTACTGTACTATACTATACTACACATTACTGTACTGTACTATACTATACTACACATTACTGTACTGTACTATACTTGATAATAAAGTAGAGTGGGAAAGGGTTTGTCACTGTGAGAACGGTAAAGCTATGGAACTGTCTTCCAGTGGACGTTGTTATGGCAGGTTCATGGTCAGTTTAATAAAAGCTGGATGAGTTTCTACAACAAGGAATGTACAAGTTACTGGTATTGATACATAAAGTAGAGTTGGGAAAGGGTTTGTCACTGTGAGAACAGGTAAAGCTATGGAAACTGTCTTCCAGTGGACGTGTTATGGCAGGTTCATTGGTCAGTTTTAATAAAAGCTGGATGAGTTTCTACAAACAAGGATGTTACAAGTTACTGGGTTGATACATAAAGTAGAGTTGGGAAAGGGTTTGTCACTGTGAGAACGGTAAAGCTATGGAACTGTCTTCCAGTGGACGTGTTATGGCAGGTTCATTGGTCAGTTTATAAAAAGCTGGATGAGTTTCTACACAACAAGGAATGTTACAAGTTACTGGTATGATACATAAAGTAGAGTTGGAAAGGGTTTGTCACTGTGAGAACGGTAAAGCTATGGAACTGTCCCAGTGGACGTTGTTATGGCAGGTTCATTGGTCAGTTTAAAAAAAGCTGATGGAGTTTCTACAAACAAGGAATGTTACAAGTTACTGGTATTGATACATAAGTAGAGTTGGGAAAGTTTGTCACTGTGAGAACGGTAAAGCTATGGAACTGTCTTCCAGTGGACTGTTGTTATGGCAGGTTCATTGGTCAGTTTAATAAAAAGCTGGATGAGTTTCTACAAACAAGGAATGTTACAAGTTACTGGTATTGATACTAAAGTAGAGTTGGGAAAGGGTTTGTCACTGTGAGAACGGTAAAGTATGGAACTGTTCCAGTGGACGTTGTTTAGGCAGGTTATTGGTCAGTTTAATAAAAAGTGGATGAGTTTCTACAAACAAGGAATGTACAAGTTACTGGTATTGATACATAAGTAGAGTTGGGAAAGGGTTTGTCACTGTGGAACGGTAAAGCTATGGGAACGTCTAAAGCTATGGAACTGTCTTCCAGTGGACGTTGTTATGGAAGGTTCATTGGTCAGTTTAATAAAAAGCTGGATGAGTTTCTACAAACAAGGAATGTTACAAGTTACTGGTATCGATACATAAAGTAGAGTTGATCCAGGGAAATTTCCGATTGCCAGGAAGGAATTTTTTCCCCTTCATAAATTTGGTGGGTTTTTTGCCTTCCTCTGGGTCAACAGGCAGGAAATGAGGATATTGCTAGATGGGTTGGACTGGAACGACGTATGTCTTTATTCAACCTCAATAAATAAGAATAGCAACCTGTGAACTATATATATAGAATATCTGTTGTATTCAATTAGATCAACTGGACTTGAAATGTAGTTCTTGAAGACGTTCAAGAACGTACATTTCAAGTCCAGTTGATCTAATTGAATACAACAGATATACCATGACCTGGATGAATGAGAACCTTCACAAGCATATATATATAGAAAGTACATAAAATATTTAAAATATTATACCCACTCACAATAGAAAGAAGAAAAACATGTAGTTTATTACTTTATAAATCATATCATAATCTATGGGAAAACAGGCTGGCCAGCCCCAAAAATCATAAGATATAATAAATGTATATATATATATGTATATATAATAATATATATATTATTCAACTAAAAATTCTATACTATACTGGTAGTAAACTGGCAATTTCATTATATACTGGTAGCAAACTGGCAATTTCATTATATACTGGTAGCAAACTGGCAACTGTTCCCCCCATTCGTATATACTGGTTAGCATGATATGGCAGAAATGGGTGACACAGTCACGGGTTTTACATGATAGGAAAGGGTAGCACACTGGCACGGACAAGAAAATGGATTAGAAAGATTTATAATGGTAGCAAACTGGCAATTTCATTATATACTGGAAGTAAACTGGCAATTTCATTATATACTGGAGTAGGTTATTACCTAATCCATGTGCAGTACAATCCACTCACTATAAGAGGGTAGGCAGAATTTGGTAATGTGCACTCTCTGTCCTACTGAGGGTACATTACTGAATGGTGGCATACTGCCTACCCTCTTATAGTGAGTAGATTGCACTGCACATGGGGTAGGTAATAACTTAATATCCATATTAGGTTATTACCAGACACAGGTCCTTGGCAATAGGTGGAATTGTGTAGCTTAGCTACCTACCACAAATGCTCAGTCCACCAGGATCAGCCCAGCCCAACACAACTGTTCCTGCCGGCTATACTGTTGAACAGGAAGCGCAGGGATGTCATTTTCCCAGTAGTACAATGCGGCTGCATGATGACATCACGCTGCCATGCGTGACCGTGTTGTGACATCAGAGTACTACTGGGAAAAGGACAAAATCTGACATTCGGACCACTTCAAGGAGGTAGGTTCTGTAAAATATTCGGGGGACATTGCCAAAGATCTGGGACACGTGACCTGAATGTTTTGACATTCCCGCTAGCCTAGTGGATAATGCCCAGCCCCTCTCTTGTGGCAGGGAAAGGTAACTGAGCATGTCTGACCCACTTAACAGTAAATGGGAAGGACCATTCCAGAACCTACAATGGAAGCTCACTACTCACTAGTACATATAAATAAACGGATTTTCCATAAACGATGATGTAGAATATGCATGTGTCACATAAATTATGTGTAAATAATCATTTTTTCCACTGAACTTTCCCTTTAATATTCCCTGCCAAGGCCTCTTGTAAACTGCAGGGGGCTAAAGAAGCATTTGACAGACCGTCACCCATAATTACACTGGTTTACATTGTGAGGGTTATTCTAATAAAGTACAGGAGTGCGGTGCGAGAGGGAAGCCAGTTAGAAAACACAGACTCTTTTCACAGCGGACCCTAAGTAAATACCAAATTAGGTTTCATTTGCTGTCAGAAAGACACATTTAATGTGTTTACACAAAATATTTCATCATTTTACTGGCAACAAGACACTTTTCCATTATCCAATGGCCCGAGGGTTAAAATGAGTGTCTAGTCGGAGAATCTCTCGCTTACTGAAAACCGTAAATTGTGTCGGATGTCACAGCAATTTTAAGCTTTAAAAAAATGATATCAAGTAGTAAGTTATGTAAAAATCCATTAGACGATTTATATCAATTTCTTTTTGCATTGATGGCAAAGATATATTTTCAAAAATACTTTACCCAGCGTTATAAAAAAAGAGTCTGTTTAGCTGGGGATGCTGGGAAAGATATCCAGACAGCTGAAATATTTTGTTCTTAGTTTTTACTTTTTAGCACCTAAAGTAAAAAACAATAACTGGGAGATTCAATAGTGTCAATAGTGAATCTGTGTAAAATCCGCATTAACCCGAAGTGATGTGTTTTAAACATATTTTAGGAACTGAACCATTTCCAAATGTTTTTTGGAATAGCCCCTGTCCATAGAGCAGAAAGAGAACAGAACAGGAAACATTACAGGTTAGTCTTACATTTCTCATGTTTCTAACTATTGTAGTTTTGGAGGGTGATTCGCCTATATACAGTTTTTCATGTGAGGGGTGGACTTGCCCTTCTGGATGACAAACCAAATTCACATGTTCCTATATGTAACATAGTAATTGAGGTGGAATAAAGACATCAAGTCCAACCTATTCACCAAACGGCAATCAGAAAGTATCCCTAGATCAACCAGATCTATATGTATTAATACCAGTAATTCTCAATATTATATAGTATCCCCGTACCAACAGAACTTACAGGATTATGTAATTACAGTAATTCTCAATATTATATAGTATCCCCGTACCAACCAGAACTACAGTATATGTATTAATACCATTAATTCTCAATATTATATAGTATCCCTGTACCAACCAGAACTACAGTATATGTATTAATACCAGTAATTCTCAATAATATATAGTATCCCGGTACCAACCAGAACTACAGCATATGTATTAATACCAGTAATTCTCAATATTATATAGTATCCCTGTACCAACCAGATCTACAGTATATGTATTAATACCAGTAATTCTCAATATTATATAGTATCCCTGTACCAACCAGAACTACAGTATATGTATTAATACCAGTAATTCTCAATATTATATAGTATCCCCGTACCAACCAGAACTACAGTATATGTATTAATATCAGTAATTCTCAATATTTTTTAGTTTTAGAAACTTATCCCGGCCATTTTTAAAGCTATTTAATGAACTTTCCATTACCACATCTGCTGGAAGACAGTTCCACACTTTCCTAACCTGAAGATGAAACTTCTTTTCTTCCAACCTTAAAGGATGTCCACTTGTCCTCTGATATGACCTATTAGTGAACAATACACCAGAGAGTTTATTGTATGGCCCATTAATATAATTGTATAAAGTTATCAAACGTTGCTTCTCCAATGTAAACAGCCCTAACTTGTCTAATCTACCTGCATAGTCAAGCCCCTCCATTCCCCTTATTAATTTAGCTGCCCTTCTCTGAACTGCTTCCATTTCCAAGATGTCCCTTTTGTATGTGGGATTCCAAAACTGCACCGCATATTCCAAATGAGGCCTTACCAGTGCCTTGTAAAGAGGGAGAATAATATTTTTCTCTCTTGATTCCATTCCCCTCTTTATACAAGACAATATCTTGCTAGCTCTAGCCGTTGCTACCTGGCATTGTTTGCTACAGCTAAGTCTGTTATCTACCAGAACCCCCAAATCTTTTTCCATTACAGATGCACTTAACACAGAGTTATTTAAGGTGTAGGGGGCACAGGGATTATTAAATCCCAAATGCATCACCTTACATTTATCAACATTGAATCCCATCTGCCATTCTGCTGCCCATTGTGATAATCTATCTAGGTCTGCTTGCAGCACTTGCACACCATTGGAAGTTTCCAAAGCTCTGCATAGTTTAGTGCCATCAGCAAACACAGAGACCTTGCTCTCAATGCCCCCTTCTAAGTCATTTATACACAGATTAAACAGAAGTGGCCCCAGTACAGAACCCTGAGGGGCCCCACTTAGAACTTTAGCCCACATAGATGTAGCTCCATTGACCACCACTCTCTGTTTGTGATCCAATAACCAATTCTCTATCCATGAACAAATGTTTTCTTCAAGGCCAACAGTCCTCAGTTTATACATTAGTCGCCTATGTGGCACAGTATCAAAAGCTTTCCCAAAATCCAAATATACCACATCCACAGCTGTACCTGAGTCCAACTTCTTACTCACTTCATCATAAAATCCAAATATATCACATCCACCGCTGTGCCTGAATCTAACTTCTTACTCACTTCTTCATAAAATCCAAATATATCACATCCACTGCTGTGCCTGAATCTTACTTCTTACTCGCTTCTTCATAAAAACCAATTAAATTTGTCTGGCATGATCTATTTCCCATAAATCCATGCTGACTACTACTAATAAGATGAGCTCGTAACAAAGTTTCCATCACCTTCCCTACCACTGATGTTAGGCTTACAGGTCTATAGTTACCAGGCTGTGAACGACTACCTTTATTGAATATTGGTATTACATTGGCTTTTTTCCAATCCATCGGCACATCCCCAGACCAAAGTGAATCTGAAAAGATGAGAAACAGTGGTCTAGATAGAACTGAACTAAGCTCTTTTAAAATCCGAGGATGCAATCCATCTGGTCCTGGGGCTTTATTGATATTAACTTTGTCTAATTGTTTCCGTACCATATCCTCTGTTATCCAATGTGAAAACTCTTCATTTCTCCCTGCATATTATTACAATCCCTGCTGTAAGGACAAGGATTCTCAACAGTTAAAACCGATGTAAAACAGCGGTTTAGCAGATTTGCCTTTTCGGCATCCTCTACAACCACCTCAGCCCCATTATTTAATGGTCCTACATTCTCAGTCCTCATCTTTTTACCATTTATATACTTAAAAAACATTTTGGGGTTGAACTTGCTTTGTTCGGCAATCCGTATTTCATTTTCTATTTTAACTAGTTTAATTGCTTTCTTGCACTCTTTATTACAACTTTTGTACTCCCTGTTCTGTTCCCTCTGATTTCAAAATTTTAAAAGCCTTTTTCTTTTTTCCATTTCCCTTTTTACCTGAGCATTAATCCATGCAGGAGTGGACCTAATTTTTTTTACACTTGTTCCCTAAAAGGTACAGATTTAGAAATGTAATAGTTTAATATCCCTTTAAAAGTGGTCCACATCTGCTCTGTATCTTTACAATTCCCTCCAGTCTATGAGCAGGAGCGATTCCTTTAACAGCACAAAATTACCTTTCCTAAAGTTAAAAGTTTTTGTTAACCCAGTGCACTTTAGTTTTTTGCAACCTATATTAAATGACACTATATCATGGTCACTATTCCCTATATTAAATGACACTATATCATGGTCACTATTCCCTATATTAAATGGCACTATATCATGGTCACTATTCCCTATATTAAATGACACTATATCATGGTTCGGTCCACTATTCCTATATTACATGGACCCTATATCGCTGGTCACTATTCACCTATATTAAATTACAACTATATCTGTGTCCTATTCCCTATATTAAACGTGACCACTATATCATGGTCACTATTCCCTATATAAATGACATTCAATCATGATCACTATTCCTATATTAAAATGACCTATATCATTATCCCTATTCCCTATATTAAATTACCTATAATCATGTCACTATTCCCCTATATTTTAAATGACCCTATAATCATGGTCACTATTCCCGATATAAATGACACCGATATCATGGTCCTATTCCCTATATTAACGCCACTATATCATGGTCCAACTATTGACCTAGATTAAGACACTATATCTGGTCACTGTTTCCCTATGTAAATTGACACTATTTGCCATGTCACTTTATCCTATAGGTAAACGACACTATAGCCTGGGCACGAGGCACGAAGAAACACACGAGAGCAGGTCACGATGCCCTAGATTAAAATGGGCACTTACCAGGGATTCACGAGTGGGTGGTCTCGTGTATTAATGGCACTATATCATGATCACGTATCCCTATATAAATGCACTATATCATGATCACTATGCCCGAGATTAAATGACACTTCGTCATGATCACTAGTCCCTATATTGGGCCTCCTGGTGGACCCTATAACCATGGTCACTTATTCCCTATCTGACACGACACTAAGCAGGGTCACGATTCCATATATTAAACGACACTATACATGGCCCTATTCCCTATCATTAAATGACACTATAATACCATGGTTTACTAGTCCCGATATTAAAGGGGGAAGGACTATATCGATGGTCACTATTCCTATAGTTAAATTAGCGACTCATAGTCAGGTCGACTATCCCTATCTTAAATACACATGATCATGATCACATGCCCTATATGTAGGTCACATATGACACTATATCATGGTGGTGCAGTGTCGTGTTGGTGTGGTGGCTGGTAGTATGAAGCAGTCGTGGTAGGTCAGCGTGGTCAGGTCCTGTGTCCCCTATATGTACGCTGACACTAGCTCAATGGTCACTGTTCACTAATTAAATGAAACTAATCATATCACTTTCCTATATTAAATGACTCACTACTAGGTATAAGGATCACTATCCTATAGTAAATGACACTGAAATCTGAGCACTGTGGGGGCGCGCTATTATATTAAATTAAATGACACTATATCATGTGGTGTGTGCGGGGCTCGTGGTCGCCGATATAAAATACACTATGTCAGGATCACGGTATTCCCTACTATATTAAATGACCCTATATCATGGTCCCGATTCCCTATATTAAGGAGCACGATATAAGGGTCGGCTCGATTCCCTAATTTAGCTGTGTTACGTCGTGGGATCAATCAGGATCAGCATTCCGTGTGATATTAATGGACACTATAGCAGTGTGGGTGGGGTGAGTGGGAAGGTAGGGCGGTCCGTGAGGAGTAAGGTGGAAAGCATAGCGGGCCTAGTCCCTAGAGAAATGACCCTAGGCAGGGGTCCGATGCGGCGATTAGGTGAAAGGACGAACTGGAAGGGCCTGAGCACTAGGGCCGAGAGGAATGACGGCTGGATGAAAAGCGGGGCACTATCCCGAGGTTGTAGGTACATCTGTGAAGACTGGGGTGTAAGGCTGGAGGCACCGATCGGGAAAGGACACTAGAACAGGTCACTGTGGGGTCACTGAAGGAAAGGACACGAGAGTCATGGCACTGGGGCCCGGGAGAAAATGACACTAGAGAAGGAGCCCGTAGTGCCCGAGAGAAAGGACACAGATAGAGACGAGGCCCTATAGTAAAGAACACTAGAGAGCAGGCCGAGTCCCTATATATAAAGACACTAGACAGTGGATCGACGTGATGCCCGAGAGGGGTTAAAGACAACGGCAGGTGCGAAGGCAGGATCAGGCGCTTGAGGTGCCCAGAGAAATGACACTATATCAGAGAGGGGTCAAACGGCCTGGGCTTGCCGTAGGTACTGAACGTGTTCTCGACTGGGAGATACGGCTGTGACTATCGTGACACTATGGAGATGTTGCACGCTCAGTGTACGAGAACACTGTGCTGATGGCAGCAGAATTCCCGAGGGTGGGGGAAGTAGGACCGAGCACAGCACGAGTGACCTATATAGTCTCGACACGATGGGATGTGGGGGGCAGGGCACGAGCCCGAGAGGGAAAGACCTGTGCAGGACACGGAGGCCCAGGAGCGAGTGTGTATGGGTGTGAGACGCACTATGGTCAGGGTCTGGGGGGGGCCCGAGGGAAAGGAACGTGGATGGTCAGGATAGCACTCGTGGCTCGGTGAGGGGAGGGACGCGATATCGAGGGCACGGGGGGCACTATAGTGGTGAAGGACGTCTGCGGTGGCGTGCGAGTCGTGCCCGAGTATGAATGGGCACAGATCGCTGGAGGTGGACGATAGTCGCGAGTAAGATGATGCTGCGAGATCAACACTGAGTGGCCCGAAGTAGGAATAAAAACACCGGCAGGTCCTGATGCCGACTAGGATGAAAGACACGATAATGCATTCACGAGGGCCGCTAGATGAAAGACACATAGCAGTTACACGAGCGACGAGAGAAAGACACAGAATCTCTGGACACGAGGCCCGAGAAGGAAAATGACCCTAGACCATGCACGAGGCCCTAGACAGACACAGACAGGCACTAGGCCCGATCGTAACTGCTAACCGAACGAGAGCAGGCACGATTGCCCGAGAATGTTGTTCTCCACAATCATGTCACTGGTGGTTCCACGAATTAAATGACACGCTAGCAGTGATCACTAGTCCCTATAAAGTAAATACACTAGATCATGCACGAGGCCCGAGAGGAAGGACACTAGACCAGGGGACGATTGCCCGAGAGACATGAAACAGAGCGGATCACTAGGTGTCCCGATAGTAATACACGATAAACCATGGTGACGAACTATTCCCTATATGAAATGACACGAGATCAGGCCGTATCCCCTAGCTGAAATGACACGAGAATACCATGGTTACGAGTCCCCTGTAATTAAATGACCCATATCATGGTCACTATTCCATATTCTTACATTGACACTATATCATGATCACTATTCCCTATAATTAAATGACACTATCAGGATCACTATCCCTATATATGACACTATATCAATGGTTACTATTCCCTAGATTTAATTAACACTATATCATGATCACACACATATTCCCTATATTAAATGACACGATAGCATGATCCCTATTCCTATATTAAATGAACTATAATCATGATCACTATTCCCTATATTAAAGACACTATATCGGATCACTATTCCCTATATTACACATGACACGATAACTCATGTGCACTATTCCCTATTATAATGACACTTATCATGGTCACGATTCCCTAAGCTTCCCATTACCCTTTTATTATTCTCCAAAATGAGCTCAGGTTATTAGATATCACCAGATCCAACAACGCATTCCTGTCTATAGGAACTTCTACATCTGTGAAAGAATATGCTCAATATAGGAAATTTAGAACTTGTATACAATAATGTACCTACCTTCTCCTTCTGTACACAGTTTCCCACCCATATTGTTTCTAGCCGTATCGTTTACTACTTCACTCCCATTCCTGTTTACATACATACTCAACCACCTCCTCCTTTCTTATCACCTCTGTCATGTCTAAAAAAGGAGATCCTTCCATATTTACTGATCCAGCCTCGTTTGAATCATTTAGCCATGTTTCTGCTATAGCCAATTAACATCATCCTTTCCTTGAAGCTATTAGTTCTATTCCTCGTTTTTTTTTTCCAGCCAGAACGTCTTGCATTGTAACATACATTTTAGATTATCCAATTGATTTAGCTTTCCATACTTGGTGCGTACATGCCTCCTTATCCTCTAGCTCCCCCCTCCCCCTTCTGTCTGCTCCCTCTGGTTTGTTTTATAGACCCCTGATCCCTAACTTCTTTCTAACCCCTGTGTAGTTGCACGTCCCTCCCCCCCCTACCTAGTTTAAAATCTCCGTCCATCCCCTAGCCCTCCTTCTGCCGCTCCCCCAAAACCGCTGCACCATCACCATTGAGTGCAAAATCCGTCTCACGAAGAGCCTGTAATCCCACAGAGGTCAGCCCCGTTCTCTAAAACCCCAAACCCCATCATCCATACACCACTCTCTTCGAGCCACGCAGTTATAACTCCTGACTCCCGTTTCTTCCCTAAGCGTAGCACGTGGCGCGGTAGTATTTCAGAAATCACTACCCTGGAGGTCCTGTGCTTTTACTTGGCCCGCTAATTTCTGGATCCTGTTAAGGACCTCACTCACCTCTAACTTTGGGGTCATTGGCAACCAATGTGAACCAAGACCGCCGTTTAACTCCCCAGCCCGCACCCAATAATCTGCTCGATTCCACAATCACCAAGTGAACCCTAGCAAACAGGCAGACAAACACCCTTTTGTACTGGAGATGGCCGTCCCCTGGTGCTTTCAAAGGAATGGGCCCTGCTCCATACATTGCTTTCTTCCACATTTTCCCCCTAACATGGCAAATCTGTTTAGATCGCCAACATATGGGAAAAGCGCCCCTATCCTCCGTCCCCTACTTCCCCTGATGACCTCTTACAATCAATCTATCTTCCTTTACCACCTTATCTGCCTCCATTTCCCACCCTCCAGTTTACTGGCCCCTGCCAGTTTACCTGCGATTCCCCCAGATTTTGCCCAAGCCATACAAATGCTGTCAATTTTTTCCCCTGTACAGAGGTACATCAATTCCTTTTATATGTTACAATACTAGTTGAATTGTTGCTTTTACATAACATGATTAGTGTAACCCCTCTAACAACCAATGCTCATCTTTGATCTCATTGTTTTGGAACCTGCCCAGATGATGGGGGGGGGTGGGATTTTTTTTAAACCGCTTGTTACCTGATGGTGAGGGGGACCATTAAATCAATCCAGCTGGACATCATGAGATGATGTAATGGGCACAGTACTTGAGCAGGGAAGCGCTCAGACAAGTGTTGCCAACCAGGAACTGGCAGATATGCTTGTCCCATAGCGTGGCAGCTGCCATTATCTGACCATGTAAGCCACTAACATGTGTGTGAAATGACAATGCAGCTGTTTTTAGGATGGGGGACGTCCATTTTCTGGTTATATGAAGGTTTGAAGACTGGTAATCGAGGTTTTCCAGCCTGACATACAAATATGGCGAATAGTAACCACATAATAAATTTGGTCCCGTCTGGTAACCCACATCACTGGGGCAAGCAGCAGTGGGCAAATGAAACGATTGACGGAAGTTGGACAACCTTGAATATGTTTCTGTTGTTTTCTATTTCTTCTTCCCTGCAGTATGACTCGTTTCTCATATGTCTCTATCAGGTTTGACAAGGACATTGCGACCCCATAACTAGGGTTAATTTTCCTCCTATGGCTAAGTGTCACACACACAGGGAGAGGCGGTACATAGGATTATTTTAAAGGGAAACCTCCCATCTTCATTTCGTCTGCAGACGATGAATTATTATAGTTTTGGTGGCATCATTAACCTCACAACAATTAAATAACCACGTCCACACGATTCATTCCCGGAACTGCTGCATTTGGCTTTTATACATAAAAGAACATAAAATCCTTATTCGCAGATTCTGTAACTGCCAAACAATTGTCACGGTTTCGCCTGAACCTGGAGAACCGAGAACAGTAAGAGATGAAAAAACATCTCCATAAAACCTTCCCTATAAGATAACTTGTAAGTAAAGTTTTTTTTGTTTTGTGTGAAAAACGTGGGCCTCATGGAAGCATAGAATAGGGACTGACCCACTTGGAAAAAGGAAAGTAAAACAAAGAGACTTTAAAATAGTAACGTCCAAATTATTCAGACTCAACAAAGAAGTCCTCAAGTGTCTGATCTTCTCATTTCTAGCTTTATGGTAATGACGAACAGTGTGGAGTGGAAATCATTTACCCATCACGGTAAAAAATCAAAATCGAATTAGGATCCAATGAAGTTCCAGTATAAAAGTGGGTTTAAAGCTGAAATTTATCTCCAACAATCAAATCTCAGACCTTCACAAGCACAGGATCAATTAGAGATTAGAACATTTGAAAAGCTTTTGATTGTTGACAATAGTAAACATAGTATTGGAGGTTTGTCTAAAGAACATACGTCCATCTAGTCCACTTTATACCCTACCCATAATGCCTGTATAACAGTTACTAGATAGACATAGTATTGAGGTTGTATAAAACATACGTCCATCTAGTCCACCTTTAATACCCTACCCATAATGTCTGTATAACATTTACATAAACATAGTTTGTATGTTGTATACATCCTACGTCCTCTAGTCCAACCTTTTATACCTACCCATAATGTCTGTATAACATTTACATAGTAACATAGTATTGGAGTTGTATAAAGACAATAAACGTCCATCTGGTCCAACCTTTATACCACCTATAATGTCTGTATAATATTACATAGTAACATAGTATGGAGTTTGTATAAACATACTCCATCTAGTCCCACCTTTATACCCTACCCTAATGTCTGTATAACAGTTTACATAGTAAGCATATGTATTGGATGTTGTATAAAAGACATACTTCCATCTAGTCCAACTTATACCCGACCATAATGTCTGTATAACAGTTACATAGTAACATAGATTGGAGGTTGTATAAAGACATACTTCCATCTATTCCAACTTTATACCCTAACCCATATTGTCTGTTAACAGTTACAATAGTAACATAATATTGGAGGTTGTATAAAGACATACTCCGTCTGTCCACCTTTTAATATATAAAACCCTCCCCATAATGTCTGTATAACAGTTACATAGTAAAATAGTATTGGAGGGTTGTATATACTACGTCCCTCTAGTCCAACCTTTATACCCTACGCATAATGTCTATAAAATTACATAGTAACAAGTTTGGAGGTTGTAATAAAGACATACGTCCATCTAGTCCCAACGCTTATACCCTAGCCCAGAATTTCTGTATAACAGTTCATAGTAACAAATAATTGGAGTTGTATAAGACATACGTCCATCTAGTCCAACCTTTAACCCTAACCCATATATCTGTATACTTACATTAACATAGTAATTGGAGTTATTAAAGACAGACGTCCATCTGAGGCCAACCTGTAGAACTACCCTAATGTCTGTATAACAGGTACATAGTAACAGAATAATTGGAGGTTGTTATAAAGACATACGTCCATCTAGTCCAACCTTTATAACCTACACGCCTACCCATATGTCTGTATAACTGTTAATTTACATAGTATTGGAGGTTGTATATAGCAGCCATCGTCCATCTAGTCCAACCGTTATACCCTACCCATAATGTCCTGTATACAGTTTACATAGAAACATAATTTGAGGTGTTTATAAGACCTACTCCATCTAGTCCAACCTTTATACCCTAATGTCTTTATAACAGTTACATAGTAACATAGTATTGGAGGTTGTCTAAAGACATACGTCCCATCTATCCAACCTTTATACCCTACCCTAATGTCTGTATAACAGTTCATGTACCATCTATTGGAGGTTGTATAAAGACATACGTCCATCTAGTCCAACCTTTCATACCCTACCCATATTGTCTGTATACAGTTACATAGTAACATAAGTAAATTGGAGTTGTATAAAGACATACGTCCATCTAGTCCAAACCTTTATACCTACCCATAATAATGTCTTATAACATTACATCGTAACATAGTATTGGAGTTTGTATAAAGACTACGTCCATCTAGTCCAACCTTTATTACCCTACCACATAATTTCTGTATAAAACAGTTACATCGTACATAGATTGGGCGTTGTATAAAGACATACGTCCATCTAGGTCCAACCTTTATACCCTACCCATAATGTCTGTAATAAATAAACAGTTAACATACTACATAGTATTGGAGGTTGTATAAAGACATAGGCCATCTAGTCCAACCTTATACCTACCCATAATGTCTGTAATACAATTACAAATGAGTAACATAGTATTGGAAGTTGTATAAAGACATACGGCCCATCGATCAACGTTTTATACCCTACCCATAATGTCTGTATAACCGTTACATAGTAACATAGTATTGGATGCGTATAAAGAGACATAAACGTTTTTATCTAGTCCAACATTTATACCCTACCCATAATAACTATTATAACAGTTTACATAGTAACATAGTAATTGGAGGCTGAATAAAAGACATACGTCATCTATCCCAACCTTTATACCCTACCATAAGGTTCTGTATAACAGTTACATAGTAACATAGTATTGGAGGTTGTTTAAAGACATACTCCCTAGTCACCTTTATACCCTACCATAATGTCCTGTAATAACAGTTACATTCTTAACATAGTAGGGAGGCTGGATAAAGACGATATGTCCATGTAGTCCAACCTTTATACCCTACCCATAATGTCTGTATAACAGTTACATAGTTAACATAGTATGGGAAGGCTGTATAAAGACATACTTCCATCTAGTCCCAACCTTTGATACCCTACCCATAATGTCTGTATAACAGTTACTAGTAACATAGTATTGGAGGTTAGATAAAGACATACGTCCATCTAGTCCAACCTTTATCCCTTACCCCTAATGGTCGATATAAGAGTTACACAGTACATAGTCTGGAGGTTGTATAAAAGACATAACGTCCCATCTAGTCCACCTTTATACCCTACCCATTAATTGCCTGTATAAAAAGTTACATAGTAACAATATATTGGAGGCCGTATAAGACATACGTGTATCTATCCAACCTTTATAAACCCTACCCATAATAACTATATATAACAGTTTACATAGTAGCACATTAGTATTGGAGGCTGAATAAAGACATAACGTCCCTCTAGTCCACACTTATACGCCGACCCATAATGTCTGTATAACAGTTCATAGGTAACATAGTAATTGAGGTTGTATAAAGACATACGTTCCATCCTCGTCCAACCTTTAACCCTACCCATAATGTCTTATAAACAGTTACATAGTAACATAGTATTGGGAGGCTTGATAAGACCAAATAACTTTTATATCTCTCGTCCAACCTTTCTACCCTACCCATAATGTCTGTATAACAGTTACATATTAACATAGTATTGGAGGTTGATACAGACAATACGTCATCTAGTCCAACCTTTATTACCCTAACCCATAATGTCTGTATAAGACAGTTACAAGTAACATAGTATTGGAAGGTTTTAAAAGGACATACTCCATCTAGTCAACCTTTAATACCTACCCATAATGTCTGTATACAGTTTTGCCATAGTAACATAGTATTGGAGGCTGGATAAGACATATGCCATGTAGTCCAACCTTTATACCTACCCATAATGTCTGTCTAAAGTTACATAGTAACATAGTATTGGAGGCTGTATACAGAACATACGTCCATCTATTCCAACCCTTTATACCCTACCCCATAATGTCCTGTATAACAGTTTAACCTAGTACATAGGATTGAGGTTTATCTAACGACATACGTCCATCTAGTCCAACTTTTATACTTACCCATACTGTCCTATATAAGAGTACACAGTAACAATAGTATTGGAGGTTGTATAAAGACATAACTCCATCTCGTCCAACCTTTTATAACCCTACCCTAAGTCTGTATAACAGTTTACACAGGAACATAGTATTGGAGGGTATATAAAGACATACGTCCATCTATGTCGCAACATTTATACATCTACCCATATGTCTGTCTAAATTTACCCAGTAACTAGTATTGGAGGTTGTAAAAAGACAACGCCCATCTAGTCCAACCTTTATAACCCTACCCTATGTCTGTATAACTTACCAGTAGCATAGTTATTGAGGTTTATAAAGAATCTCCTCTAGTCCAACCTTTATACCTACCCCTATGTCTGAATAACTTTACATAGTAAATGTAATGGAAGGCTGTATAAAGACAATACGTCTCTATCCAAACCTTTATACCCTACCCATAATGTCTGTATAACATTCATAGTAACATAGTATTGGAGGCTGTATAAGACATATGTCCATCTAGTCCAACCCTTTATACCCTACCCTATGTCCTGTATAACAGTTACATAGTCCATAGTATTGGAGTTTATATAAAGAACAAAACGTCCATCCTAGTCCAACCTTTAACCTTAACCCATAATGTCTATATAAGAGTTTTTTACACATACATAGTATTGGAGGTGTATAAAGACTACGTCCCATCTAGTCCACCCTTTATTACCCTACCCATAATGTCTGTCTCACAGTTACATATTAACATATTATTGGAGGTTGGTTAAAAAGACATACGTCCATCTATTCCATCCTTTAATACCCTACCCATATGTCTGTAGAATAAGCAGTTACATACTACCATAGGTTTGGAGGTTGTATAAAGACATAACGTCCATCTATTCCAACCTTTATACCGCTACCCATAATGTCCGTATAACAGTTTACATAGTAACATCGTAATTGGAAGGTTGTATAAGACTACGTCCATCTAGTCCTACCTTTATACCCTACCCCATAATGTCCTGTATAACAGTTACAAAGTAACCTAGTATTGGAGGTGTTAAAGACTACGTCCGATCTTGGTCCTCTTGTCCCACTTTACCCCTAGCCCATAATGTCTGTCCTAACGTTAATGAACATAGTATTGGGAGGTTGTATAAAGACATACGTCATCTAGTCCAACCTTATTATCCCCTACCCATAATGTCTTTACTAACATTACCTAGTAACATAGTAATTGTAAGGTTGTATAAAGACATACGTCATTAGTTCCCAACTTTATACCCTACCATATTCTGGTATAACAGTACCATAGAACCTATAGTATTGGAGGTTGTATAAAGACATACGTCCATCTATCCACCTTTATCGCCCTAACCCATAATGTCAGTTAATATATTGTGACAAGTTTGGAATATCGATTTGAATTAATCGATTATTATATTTACACAGACTGAAGTGTATAGATAATTCTGTGATGTCCAGCATTAAGGGACACAGTTGTTGTCAGTACGTGATTTGTATTGCCAAATGGCTTTCGCATTCCGAGTACGTTTTAAGAATAACTGCATTGGAGCAAAATATAAACAGGGTCGGTGCCTCCATCTAGGGTTAATTCAGTTTTATTGTTTCAACATGAGCCACTGAATCCAATAGAAGAAAATGTACAGGATTTAGTTCATCTGAAGCTTGCGAGATGTACGTGTGTCGTTATACAACTTCCAATACTATGTTACTATGTACACTGTTATCAGACATTATGGGGTAGGGTAAAGGTCTGACTAGATTGACGTATTTCTTTATACAACCTCCAATACTATTTTTACTATGTAAATGTTTATACAGACATTATGGGTAGGGTAATAAGTGTCCGGACTAATGGACGTATGTCCTTTATACAACCTCCAATACTATGTTTACTATTAAACTGTTATACGACATTATGTGTAGGGTATAAAGTTCGGACTAGATTCCCGTATTTCTTTAAATACAACCTCCAATACTAGGTTACATGTAACTGTTGGACATACATTAGGGTAAGGGTATCAAGGCTCGGACTAGATGGACGTATGTCTTTAATAACAACCTCCACTAACTAATGTTTACTATGTACTTGTTATAATCAGACATTTATGGGTAGGGTATAAATGTTGGCTGGATGGACCGTCTTCTTTATACACCTCCAATACTATTTGTACTGATGTAACCCTGTTATACAACATTATTGTAGGTATAATGATGGACTAGATGGACGTATGTCTTAGACAACCTCCAAGACTATGGTTCAATGTACTGTTATACAGACATTATGGTTCGGTATAAAGGTTTGGACTGGTGACTATGGCTTTATACACCTCCAATACTATGTACTATGTACTGTTACAGACATTATGGGTAGGGTATAAACGGTTGGACAGAATTGGACGTATTCTTTCTCACAACCTCAATACTATGTTACTATGTTAACTTTATACAGACCTTATGGGGTAGGGTATAAAGGTTTGGACTAGATGGACGTATGTCTTTATACACCTCCAATCCTCTGTTACTTTGTAACAATTTTATCCACCTCCAAATTTTTGTATAATAATCCAATAACCACCAGACACTGACTGAGGTCCCTTAAATGAAATAAATTGCTATGCCACACTCACTTTTTTTTTGCGATTGCTGCTGCGTTTTTTTTCTAACATTGCGTTCTGCATGCTGTCCACCATTTTAAAAGTGAAATCGCATGTGTTCGGATCTCAAACGAAGAAATCACATGTGATCACGCGTTTGCAGCGCATTTTGGGCCGTACTCTAAGGCTACTGTCTATGAACTTTTTTTCCCAGATGTTTTCCTAGCTTGGTATACACAGTACTGATAAAGGGACAGTTCTGCTTGTTACTGACGGGATTTGGTACTTTTTTTTGGTACTGTGTGTCCCTGCAAAATGACTGTTTCCATGCTGATGAAGGAAAGTCGTTACTCTCCTGAAGTCGCCCCCTGTAACTAATATGATAGTCCCAACCCATGATCTCCCTATATTGTAGTGTGTCCAACATGCAGTCCATTGGCATGTTTTTGTCCATTTGTTCCCCTAGCGGCTAGTTGAGGTCTGCACTCCAGGCATATCGATTGCAGTGGCCTGATATAGCAGCATTCAGTGTACTATACTTTTTTGTGAATTGAGCTCGGATTCCATTCAAATAGGATTTTGGGGGGGGGGCCGGAATCAATATTATGTGATCAGTTTCTGATCGCCTATTATTATCTTTGCCATGAATGAAATCACTTCCTGAAAATGCTTTCCGGGAAAAGTGATTTTTCCGATGGGATGTTGACTTGGAAAGGGGCATTTATGCCGTATTCCACAAGTCGTTATCATTCCCTGAAGATGATCTTATTGATTATCTTTGTGAATGATAAAAAAATAAAGTAGAAATGTACATACACAAATCTTAAGAGTACACAAACCCTTTATTTTTTGTCTATAGGCCCTGTAGGTTCAATGGGTTCTAGTACTTTATTATTGGCTTGAAAAAGCACAAATCCGTTCTTCTTGTTCTTTTCTCTTTTCTTTCCGGTTTTATTCTCTTCTCGTTATTTCCGCTTTTTTGGACCGTATCTCCTCCCACCAGCTTTTTTGAGTAGAACATGAAATTCGGTACAGACTTGCGGGGCATATATGGTAGAAGTGGCTATCATCTACTAAGGAATCCGCGGAAGGGTTACGGGCGTTATCGGCGAATTTCTCGAATTTTTCCCATAGACTATAATGGTACACAATCCTCCTAATGTGTGATATTTCAAACCAGTTTTTTTCATGGTCATAACATACAAATGTCGATAACCCCCACACCTCAACCCCCCACACAGACCCCGGTACACCCACACTACTGACCTAGCTTTCCATTCCCATGGAAGCCATATTTAAAAGGGTCACAAACGTCAAAAACGAATTCTAATATCTTATCCTCATAACAAAAGTTTTATGGTTAGTAACACACAAAAAAACATACACCTCTCACCAGACCCCAGGTACACACACCTACTGATCTATTTATCGATTACTGTGGAAGCCATATTTAAAGGTTTTGAACTAAAGTACACAAAAACTAATTTAGATTTACTCCTCATAAAGATAGTTTTATGGTTTTAAACAACAAAAAGACATACCCCCTCACCAGACCCAGGTACAACCACCTACTGACTACTTATCCCATTACGTTGGCAGCCATACTTAAAGGGTAACTAAGTCAAAAAACAATATTTATGTTTACCTCATAAAAGATAGTTTTATGGTTTCATAACACAAAAAAGACATACCCCCTCACCAACCCAGGAACACACCTAACTGAATCTACTTATCCTTACGTTGGCAGCCATAACTTAAAGGGTATAGCTAAAAAAATTTGATCAAAAAAAAATTATTTTTCATAAATCAGTTTAGGACACCAACCACCGCTCAGACAACACCGTTACGCACCTACCTACTTCCATTTCTAGGTGGAGCCATACTTAAGGGTAACTAAAGTAAAAAAAAACTAATTTAACGAATCCTCAAAGATAGTTTGGTTTATTTAAACAAAATAATCCCCCACCTCACATGACCCTGTACAACACCTACTATCTACTCCGCCTTAACTGTGCAAAAGCCATTTAAAGTGTAACTAAGTAAAACAATGATTTACCTCAAAATGATGTTTTTTGACCTTTCAATTAACAAAAAAGTTTAACAACCACCCTCACAGCCGTACAACCAAACCTACTGATCTACTTATCCTTACTGTGCAGACCATACTGAAATGGGTATACCTAAGTCAAAAAAATACATTTTGAATCAAAAATCATTATCATTGAAATGGTGCTATTTTGCCCTAACAATCAGATGTTAGCTTTCTGATTGATTGTGATCAAATTCGCACACTTTGGCGGGGTACACACAGAGTTTTTTTATTCCCAAACAAGCGTTCACTACAAACTCATCATATCCCATTATTGAGTTTTAAGACCTGCCGCAAACAACACATATTCCCTTCCAAATGCACGCCCTTCAAGCCAAATTCAAAGTTTTATACTTAAACTTTTCCCTTCTAGTTGTATATTGGTATAGTGTGTACCCTCTTTACTATAGGATGAAGTTCGACTGGATAGAAGTTGATAAAATCTGCTGATGTACAAATAAAGGATAAATGAAAAGAATATAAGGAAAGTGAACGTAAATTGTCCATTGGCTTTAATATAAGGATTTTGTGCAATTCCCTAATGGCCCAATCTCTGTTACTTCATCTGTTCGTAGGAATATTATTAATAAGCTCCTTGCCTCCAGCATATAATATACTTTATACTATACTTCTTGTTATCATGAAAAAACTAAGTGTTTGTTAAAGCTGCATTCACTGCCAAAATGACTTTATCAGTTTTATTTATTTGAGTTGATAGACAGATACGTCCATCCAGTCCAACCCATCTAGCATATTCCTACAGTTCCTGCACTGTTGCCAGGGAGCAAAAAAAAAACCCAGGGCCAAATTTATGAAGGGTGAAAAAATTCCTATCGCAAGTGGCATTACGGAATTTCCCTGGATCAACTCTACTTTGGTCAATCACCATAACTTTAACATTCCTTGTTTGTAGAAACTCCATCCAGCTTTTTTATTCAAACTACCAATGAACCTGCCATAAAACCGTCCACTAGGAAGACAGAGTTCCATAGCTTTACCTGTTCTCACAGTGTCAACCATTCCCAACTCTACCTACTTTAGTTATCAATACCAGTACTTGTAACACTTCCTTGTTTGTAGAAACTCTCCACTTTTTATAAACTGACCATGACCTGCCATAACAACGTCACTGGAAGACAGTTCCTGCTTTACCGTTCTCACATTGACAAACCCTTCCCCACTCTACTTTATGTCTCAATATCCATACTTGTAACATTCCTTGTTTTGTAGAACCTCATCCGCTTTTATTAAAACTGACCAATGAACCTGCCATAAACAACGTCCCCTGAAGAACAGTTTTCAATAGCTGTACCATTCTCACAGTGCACCTTTCCCCAACGTCTACTTTATGTATCAATACGGGAGTAACTTTGTAACATTCCTTGTTGTGTAGAAACTCATCCAGCTGTTAGTATTAAGACTGACGCGACTAACCTGCCCTACACAAGCCGTCCACCGGAAGACATTTCCATAGCTCTATCTCAGTTCTCCACAGTGACACCCTTTCCCACTCGACTTTATGTATCAATACCAGTACTTGTAACAGTCCTTGGTTGTAGAAACTCATCAAGCTTTTTGTTATTAAACGGACCAATAACCTATTCCTATATTAAAATGACCTATATCATTATCCCTATTCCCTATATTAAATTACCTATAATCATGTCACTATTCCCCTATATTTTAAATGACCCTATAATCATGGTCACTATTCCCGATATAAATGACACCGATATCATGGTCCTATTCCCTATATTAACGCCACTATATCATGGTCCAACTATTGACCTAGATTAAGACACTATATCTGGTCACTGTTTCCCTATGTAAATTGACACTATTTGCCATGTCACTTTATCCTATAGGTAAACGACACTATAGCCTGGGCACGAGGCACGAAGAAACACACGAGAGCAGGTCACGATGCCCTAGATTAAAATGGGCACTTACCAGGGATTCACGAGTGGGTGGTCTCGTGTATTAATGGCACTATATCATGATCACGTATCCCTATATAAATGCACTATATCATGATCACTATGCCCGAGATTAAATGACACTTCGTCATGATCACTAGTCCCTATATTGGGCCTCCTGGTGGACCCTATAACCATGGTCACTTATTCCCTATCTGACACGACACTAAGCAGGGTCACGATTCCATATATTAAACGACACTATACATGGCCCTATTCCCTATCATTAAATGACACTATAATACCATGGTTTACTAGTCCCGATATTAAAGGGGGAAGGACTATATCGATGGTCACTATTCCTATAGTTAAATTAGCGACTCATAGTCAGGTCGACTATCCCTATCTTAAATACACATGATCATGATCACATGCCCTATATGTAGGTCACATATGACACTATATCATGGTGGTGCAGTGTCGTGTTGGTGTGGTGGCTGGTAGTATGAAGCAGTCGTGGTAGGTCAGCGTGGTCAGGTCCTGTGTCCCCTATATGTACGCTGACACTAGCTCAATGGTCACTGTTCACTAATTAAATGAAACTAATCATATCACTTTCCTATATTAAATGACTCACTACTAGGTATAAGGATCACTATCCTATAGTAAATGACACTGAAATCTGAGCACTGTGGGGGCGCGCTATTATATTAAATTAAATGACACTATATCATGTGGTGTGTGCGGGGCTCGTGGTCGCCGATATAAAATACACTATGTCAGGATCACGGTATTCCCTACTATATTAAATGACCCTATATCATGGTCCCGATTCCCTATATTAAGGAGCACGATATAAGGGTCGGCTCGATTCCCTAATTTAGCTGTGTTACGTCGTGGGATCAATCAGGATCAGCATTCCGTGTGATATTAATGGACACTATAGCAGTGTGGGTGGGGTGAGTGGGAAGGTAGGGCGGTCCGTGAGGAGTAAGGTGGAAAGCATAGCGGGCCTAGTCCCTAGAGAAATGACCCTAGGCAGGGGTCCGATGCGGCGATTAGGTGAAAGGACGAACTGGAAGGGCCTGAGCACTAGGGCCGAGAGGAATGACGGCTGGATGAAAAGCGGGGCACTATCCCGAGGTTGTAGGTACATCTGTGAAGACTGGGGTGTAAGGCTGGAGGCACCGATCGGGAAAGGACACTAGAACAGGTCACTGTGGGGTCACTGAAGGAAAGGACACGAGAGTCATGGCACTGGGGCCCGGGAGAAAATGACACTAGAGAAGGAGCCCGTAGTGCCCGAGAGAAAGGACACAGATAGAGACGAGGCCCTATAGTAAAGAACACTAGAGAGCAGGCCGAGTCCCTATATATAAAGACACTAGACAGTGGATCGACGTGATGCCCGAGAGGGGTTAAAGACAACGGCAGGTGCGAAGGCAGGATCAGGCGCTTGAGGTGCCCAGAGAAATGACACTATATCAGAGAGGGGTCAAACGGCCTGGGCTTGCCGTAGGTACTGAACGTGTTCTCGACTGGGAGATACGGCTGTGACTATCGTGACACTATGGAGATGTTGCACGCTCAGTGTACGAGAACACTGTGCTGATGGCAGCAGAATTCCCGAGGGTGGGGGAAGTAGGACCGAGCACAGCACGAGTGACCTATATAGTCTCGACACGATGGGATGTGGGGGGCAGGGCACGAGCCCGAGAGGGAAAGACCTGTGCAGGACACGGAGGCCCAGGAGCGAGTGTGTATGGGTGTGAGACGCACTATGGTCAGGGTCTGGGGGGGGCCCGAGGGAAAGGAACGTGGATGGTCAGGATAGCACTCGTGGCTCGGTGAGGGGAGGGACGCGATATCGAGGGCACGGGGGGCACTATAGTGGTGAAGGACGTCTGCGGTGGCGTGCGAGTCGTGCCCGAGTATGAATGGGCACAGATCGCTGGAGGTGGACGATAGTCGCGAGTAAGATGATGCTGCGAGATCAACACTGAGTGGCCCGAAGTAGGAATAAAAACACCGGCAGGTCCTGATGCCGACTAGGATGAAAGACACGATAATGCATTCACGAGGGCCGCTAGATGAAAGACACATAGCAGTTACACGAGCGACGAGAGAAAGACACAGAATCTCTGGACACGAGGCCCGAGAAGGAAAATGACCCTAGACCATGCACGAGGCCCTAGACAGACACAGACAGGCACTAGGCCCGATCGTAACTGCTAACCGAACGAGAGCAGGCACGATTGCCCGAGAATGTTGTTCTCCACAATCATGTCACTGGTGGTTCCACGAATTAAATGACACGCTAGCAGTGATCACTAGTCCCTATAAAGTAAATACACTAGATCATGCACGAGGCCCGAGAGGAAGGACACTAGACCAGGGGACGATTGCCCGAGAGACATGAAACAGAGCGGATCACTAGGTGTCCCGATAGTAATACACGATAAACCATGGTGACGAACTATTCCCTATATGAAATGACACGAGATCAGGCCGTATCCCCTAGCTGAAATGACACGAGAATACCATGGTTACGAGTCCCCTGTAATTAAATGACCCATATCATGGTCACTATTCCATATTCTTACATTGACACTATATCATGATCACTATTCCCTATAATTAAATGACACTATCAGTGAGCACTATCCGCTATATATGACACTATATCAATGGTTACCTATTCCCTAGATATTATACTATAAGCCACTATTCCTATGTTAAATACGACTACATCATGTCCCTATCATTAAAGATATACAGTACATCATATTAGAATATAGTCACTCCTTTATACACTAGCATGACCTATTTCTATTAACCCTATATCTGCACATTCCATGAAACTATACATGGTGCCTATTATATTAATGAAATATCATATCAATTATTTTTACACTAACCATAGGTATTCCATAATGACACTATATCAGATCCTTCCTATATGTATGCACTATATTACTATCCCTGATTACTAACTATACACACTTCCTATATAGACACTAAGATACTATCCTATTTATACACTAATACCGATAGCATAAACATATATCATCTCCTATTTAATTAAATTAAAGACACTTCCCCATAGCATGCGTCACATTCCTTATTAATGATATCTACCTATTCCTATATGACTATCAGTCACTCTCAATTTAGAACCTACTATATTTATTATACTTCATGCCTACCAACCCCATTATTTCAATGAGCTCAGGTTATTAGAATATCACCCAGATCCAACAACGCATTCCTGTCTATTAGGAACTTCTAACCATCTGTGAAAGAATATCTCAATATAGGAAATTTATAATAAAAAGAAACCTTTATACAATTAATGTACCTACTTCTCGCTTCTTGTACACAGTTTCCACCCATATTGTTCTAGCCGTATCGTTTACACTCCCCCATTCCTGTTTACATACATACTCATACACCTCCTCTCTTATTTATCACCTCTGTCATGTCTAAAAAAGGAGTCCTTCCAATATTACTTCCAGTCTTGAATCAATTTAGCCATGTTTCTTGCTATAACCAATTAACATCATACCTTTCCTTAAGCTATTAGTTCTAGTTTCCTCGCCTTTTTTTTTCTCAGCCAGACGTCTTGCATTGTAACATACATTTTAGATTATCAAATTGATTTACTCCTTGGCCTAAGTTTCCAGGGATACTTTAGTTCATGATTTGCATGGTCGACATGCCTCCTTATCCTCTAGCTCCCCCCTCCCCCTTCTGCTCTCCCTCTGGTTTGTTTTATTAGACCCCTGATCCCTAACTTCTTCTACTAATATCTCCCCTGTGTCATTGCAACGCGCCTCCCCCCCCTACCTATTTAAAATCTCCTCCATCCCCTACCCTCTTCTGTCCTCTCCCCCAAACAGCTGCACCATCACCATTGAGTGCAAATCCGTCTCCAACAAAGAGCCTGTATCCCAACAGAAGGTCAGCCCCGTTCTCTAAAACCCCAAACCCATCATCCATCACCACTCCTTGAGCACGCATTTATACTCCGACTCTCCGTTCTTCCCTAGCGAGCACGTGGCGCGGTAGTATTTCAGAAATCACTACCCTGGAGGTCCTGGCTTTTAACTTGGGCCCCTAATTCTTGGAAATCCTGTTAAGGACCCTCACCTCACCTCTAACTTTGGGTCATTGCACCAATGTGTAACCAAGACCGCCGGTTTCACTCCCCAGCCCACCCATAATCTGCTCACGATTCCACACACAATGTGAACCCTAGCAAACAGGCAGACAACACCCTTTGTACTGGAGATGGCCGTTCCCCTGGGTGCTTCAAAGAATGGGCCTGCTCCATACATGCTTCGTCCACATTTTCCCCCTAACATGGCAAATCTGTTTAGATCGCCAACATGGGAAAAGCGCCCCTATCCTTCCGTCCTCCTACTTCCCCCCTGATGACCTCTTACAACAATCTATCTTCCTTTACCACCTTATCTGCCTCCATTGTCCCACCCTCCAGTTTACTGGCCCCTGCCAGTACCTGCGATTCCCCCAGATTTTGCCCAAGCCATACAATGCTGTCAATTTCTTTTTTTTCCATCCCTGTCACAGAGGTTACACAATTCCTTTTATATGTTACAATACTAGTTGAATTGTTGCTTTTAGCAAACATGTATTAGTGTAGACCCCTCTAACAACCAATGCTCATCTGTGATCCTCATTGTTTTAACCTGGCCAGATGTGGGGGTGGTTTTTTAACACAGCTTGTTACCTGATAAGGTGAGGTGACCATTAATCAATCCAGCTGACATCATGAATATGATGTAATGGGCACAGTACTTGAGCAGGAAGCGCAGACAAGTGTTCAACCAGGAAATGGCAGATGAATGCTGTCCAAAGCGTGGCAGCTGCCATTATCTGACCATAAGCCACAACATGTGTGTGAACGATGACAATTCAGCTGTTTTAGGTGGGGGCACGTCATTTTCCTTTGGTTAATATGAAGGTTTGAAGACTGGTAATCGAGGTTTTCCAGCTACAGACAAATATGGCGAATAGTAACCACCATAATAAATTTGGTCCCGTCTGGTACCCACACACAATGGGGAAGCAGCATGGGCAACATGAAACGATTGACCTGAAGGTGGACAACCTTGAATATGTTTCTGTTTTTCTATTTCTTCTATCCTCACTATGACTCGTTCTTCATATGATCTCTAGCAGGTTTGACAAGGACAATTGCAGACCCCATAACTAGGGTTGAAGTTTCTTCTCCTATGGCTAGTGTCCACACACGGGAGAGGCGGTACATAGTATTTTTTAAAAAGGGACACCGCCATCTTCATTTCGTCTGCAGAGCGATGAATTATTATGTTTTGGTGCATCATTAACCGCACAAATAAAATAACAACTCCACACGATTCATTCCGGCTGCTATTTGCTTTTATACACTAAAAGAACATAAAATCCTTATTCCAGATTCTGTACTGCCAAACAATTGTCACGTTTAGCCGAAACCTGGAGAACCGAGAAGCAGTAAAAGAAAGAAACATCTCCATAAAACCTTCCCGATAGATAACTTGTAAGTAAGTTGTTTGGGGTTTTGTGGAAAAACGGCCTTCATGAAGCACTACGAATAGGGACTGACCCACTTGGAAAAAGGAAAAGTAAACAAGAGACTTTAAAATAGTAACGTCCAATTATTCAGACTCAAACAAAGAAGGTCCCAAGTTCTGATCTTCTCATTTCTTAGCGTTATGGTAATGAAGAAACGTGTGGAGGATAATCATTTACCATCAAGGTAAAAAATCAAAATCGAATAGGATCATGAAGTTCCAGTATAAACGTGGGTTTAAACTAAATTTTCTCCAACAGATCAAATCTCAGACCTTCACAAGGCAGGATCAATTGAAGAATTAGAACATTTGAAAAGCTTTTGGATTGTTGACATAGTAAACATAGTATTGGAGGTTTGCGATAAGACATACGTCCATCTAGTCCACTTTATACCCTACCCACTAATGCCTGTAATCAACAGTTACATAGATAACATAGTATTGGAGGTTGTATAAAGACATCGCCATCTAGTCCAACCTTTAACCCTACCCATAATGTCTGTATAACATCTTACCTAAACACTAGTTTGGAGTTTAAATCCATACGTTCCTCTAGTCCAACCTTTATACCTACCCACTAATGTCTGTATAACATTTACCAAATAGTAACATAGTATTGGAGTTGTCTAAAGACAATAAACGTCCATCTGGTCCACACCTTTATACCACCTATAATGTCTGTAATAATATTACATAGTACACATAGTTATGGAGTTGTATAAGACTCTCCATCTAGTCCAACCTTTATACCCTACCCATATGTCTGTATAACAGTTTACATAGTAAGCATATGTATTGGAGGTTGTATAAGACTACGTCCATCTAGTCCAACCTTTACCCCTACCATATGTCTGTATAACAGTTTACATAGTAACATAGATTGGAGGTTTGGGTATTATAAGACATACTCTCCATCTATTCCACACTTTAACCCTAACCCATATTGTCTGTTAACAGTTACATAGTAACATAATATTGGAGGTTTTAAAGACATACGCCGTCTAGTCCCCTTTAATATCCCTACCCATAATGTCTGTATAACAGTTACCTAGTAACATAGTATTGGAGGGTTGTATAAATACTACGTCCATCTAGTCCAACCTTTATACCCTACGCAAATGTCTAGTAAACAGTTCATAGTACAAGTTTGGGGTTGTATAAAGACATACGTCCATCTAGTCACAACCTTATACCCTAGCCCAGTAATTGTCTAGTATAACAGTTACATAGTAACATAATAATTGGAGGTTGTATAAAGACCTACGTCCATCTCAGTCCACCTTTAACCCTACCCATATATTCTGTATAAAACATTACATATAACATAGTATTGGGAGGTTATTATAAGACAACGTCCATCTGAGGCCACCTGTATGACTACCCATAATGTCTGTATAAACGTTACATAGTAACAAATAATTGGAGGTTGTATACAAGACATACGTCCATCTAGTCAAACCTTATAACCTACACGCTACATATGTCTGTATAACTGTTACATGTACATAGTATTGGAGGTTGGATATAACCATAACGTCCATCTAGTCCAACCGTTATACCCTACCCATATGTCCTGTATAACAGTTACATAGATAACTAATATTGGAGGTGTTTCTAAAGACCTACTCCATCTAGTCCCAACACTTTATACCCTAAGTCTGTATACACAGTTACATAGTAACATAGTTTGGGAGGTTTAGAAGACATACGTCCATCTATCCAACCTTTATGCACCCTACCCCTAATGTCTGTATAACATTCATAGTACATCTATTGGAGGTTTGTTATAAAGACATACGTCCATCTATCACAACCTTTCTACCCTACCCATATCTGTCTGTATACATTACCATAGTAACTAAGTAATATTGGAGTTGTATAAAGTACATACGTCCATCTAGTTCCAACACCTTTATACCCTACCATATTGTCTTATAACATTACATCGTAACATAGTATTGGAGTTTGTATAAAGACATACGTCCATCTAGTCCACCTTTATTACCCTACCACATAATGTCTGTATAAAACAGTACATCGTAACATAGATTGGGAGTTGTATAAAGACTACGTTCCATCTAGGTCCACCCCTGTTATACCCTACCCATAATGTCTGTAATAAAAACAGTTACCTACTAACATAGTATTGGAGGTTGTATAAAGACATAGCGCCTCTAGTTCCAACCTTTATAACCCTACCCATAATGTCTGTATACAACATTACAATGAGTAACACTAGTATTGGAAGTTTGTATAAAGACATACGCCCATCGATCCACGTTTATACTACCCATAATTCTGTATACACGGTTACATAGTAAACATAGTATTGGAGGTTTAAAGAGACATAAACGTTTATCTAGTCCACATCTTATACCCTATTACCCATAATAACTATTATAACAGTTTACAAGTAACATAGTAATTGGCTGCTGAATAAAAGACATAACGTCCATCTAGTCCCAACCTTTATCCCTACCATAAGGTGTCCTGATAACATTACATAGTAACATAGTATTGGAGGTTGTTTAAAGACATACGTCCATCTAGTCACTTATACCCTACCATAATTCTGTATCAGTCATTTACATTAACATAGTATGGAGGCTGGATAAAGACGATATGTCCATGTAGGCCAACCTTTATACCCACCCCATATGGTCTGTATAACAAGTATACATAGTTAACATAGTATGGAGGCTGTATAAAGACATATTCCATCTAGTCCAACCTTTATACCCTACCCATAATGTCTGTATAACACGTTACTATAACATAGTATTGGAGGGTTAGTATAAATGACATACGTCCATCTAGTCCAACCTTTATCACCTTACCCATAATGGTCGCTATATAAGAGTTACAACAGTAACATAGTCTGGAGGTTGTATAAAGACATAGACGTACCCATCTAGTCCAACTTTATAACCCTACCCATAATGCTGTATAAAATTTACAGAGTAACATATATTAGGAGGCCGTATAAGACATACGTGTAATCTATCCAACCTTTATAACCCTACCCCTAATAACTATATAACAGTTTACAATAGTACACATTAGTATTGGGCTGTAAAAAGACATAACGTCCCTAACTAGTCCAACCTTATACCCGCACCCTACCTAATGTCTGATACAGTCATAGTAACATAGTATTGGAGGTTGTATAAAGACCATACGTTCATCCTGTCCAACCTTTATCCTACCCATAATTCTTAAACAGTCATAGTAACCATAGTATTGGGAGGCTGTATAAACAAATAACTTATCTTCGTCCAACCTTTCTACCCTTAAACCCATATGTCTGTATAACAGTTACATAGTAACATAGTATGGAGGTTGTATAAAGACAATTACGTCATCTAGTCCAACCTTGATTAACCCTACCCAAATGGTCTGTATAAACAGTTACCAGTAACATAGTATTGGAGGTTTATAAAGGACATACTTCCATCTAGTCAACCTTTATACCTAACCCATAATGTCTGTTATAACAGTTTCAAGTATTACTAGTATTGAGGCTGGATAAGATACATATGTCCATGTAGTCCAACCTTTATACCCTACCCCCATAACTGTCTGTATAAAGTTACATAGTAACAATAGTATTGGAGGCTGTAATACAAACGACTACGTCCATCTATCCCAACCTTTATACCCTACACCCAATGTCCTGTATAACAGTTTACCTAGTAACATAGATTGGAGGTTATATCAAGACATACGTCATCTAGTCCAACCTTATATACTACCCATACTGTCCTATATAAGAGTACACAGTAACAAAGTATTGGATGTGTATAAAGACATACTCCCATCTGTCCAACCTTTTATAACCCTACCCATAATGTCTGTATAACAGTTTACACAGGTAACCATAGTATTGGGGTATATATAAGACATACGTCCATCTATGTCGCAACATTTATACATACCCTACCCATATGTCTGTCTAACATGTTACACAGTCACATAGTATTGGGAGGTTGTAAAAAGACAATCGTCCCATCTAGTCCACACCTTTGATACCTACCCTAATGTCTGTAATACGTTACACAGTAACATGAGTATTGGAGGTTGTATAAGAATCGTCCATCTAGTCCAACCTTTATACCCTACCCCTAATGTCTGAATAACTTTACATAGTAAATAGTAATTGGAGGCTGTATAAAGACAATAACGTCATCTATCCAACCTTTATACCCTACCCCATAATGTCTGTATAACAGTTACATAGTAACATAGTTATTGGAGCTGTATAAGAGCATATGTCCATCTAGTCCAACCTTTATACCCTACCCTATGTCTGTAAACAGTTACATGTACCATAGTATGGAGGTTTATAGAAAGACAAAACGTCCATCTAGTCCAACCTTTATACCTTACCCATAATGTCTATATAAGAGTTTTACACATAACATAGTTATTGGAGGTGTATAAAGACTAACTTCCATCTAGTCCACCCTTTATTTACCCTACCCATAATGTCTGTCTCTACAGTTACATATTAACAATGTATTGGCGGTTGGTTAAAAGACATACGCCATCTATCCATCCTTTAATACCCTACCCATATGTCTGTAGTAAGAACAGTTACAATACTACATAGTTGGGTGTTGTATAAAGACATACGTCCATCTAGTCAACCTTTATACCGCTACCCATAATGTCGTATACAGTTACATGTAACATCAGTATTGGAAGGGTTGTATAAGACTAAACGTCCATCTAGTCCTCCTTTATACCCTATCCCATAATGTCTGTATAACAGTTACAAAGTAACCATAGTAACAATTGGAGGTGTTAAAGAACATCTTGGTCCTCTTGTCCCAACTTTACCCCTACCCATAATGTCTGTCCTACGTTAATGAACATAGTATTGGGAGGTTGTATAAAGACAATACGTCCATCTAGTCCACACCTTTATCCCCTACCCAAATGTCTTTACTAACAGTTACTAGTAAACATAGTAATTGAGAGGTTGTATAAAGACAGACGTCCATCTAGTTCCCAACTTATACCCTACGCCAATGTCTTGCGTATACCAGTATCCATAACTATAGTATTGGAGGTTGATATAAAGACATACGTCCATCTATCCAACCTTTTCGCCCTACCCATAATGTCCAGTTAATATATTGTGACAAGTTTGTGAATATAGATTTGAATTATCGTATTTTATATTTACACACGACGAAGTGTATAGATAATCCTGTGAGTGTCCAGATTAAGGACACAGTTGTGTCAGTACGTGATTTGTATTGCCAAATGGCTCTTCGCATCCGAGTACGTTTTAAGAATTAACTGCATTGGAGCAAAATATAAACAGGGTCCGGTGCCTCCACTAGGTGTTAATTCAGTTTTATTGTTTTCAACATGAAGCCACTGAACTCCAATAGAAGAAAAATTACAGGATTTAGTCTCCTGAAGCTTGCGAGATGACGTGTGTCTTTATACAACTTCCAATCACTAATGTTACTATGTAACTGTTATCAGACATTATGGGTAGGGTATAAGGTCGACTAATGACGTATTTCTTTATACACCCTCCAATACTATTGTTACTGATGTAAATGTTATACAGACATTATGGGTAGGGTATAAGTGTCGGACTAGATGACGTATGTCCTTTATACAACCTCCAATACTATGTTACTATGTAATGTTATCGACATTACTGGGTAGGGTATAAAGTTCCGGACGAGATTGGCCCTATGTTCTTTATACAACCTCCAATACTAGTGTTCCTATGTAACTGTTGACAACATTAGGGTAAGGGTATAAGGTCGGACTAGATGGCGTATGTCTTTATAACAACCTCCACATAACTATGTTCTATGTAACTCGTTAGAACAGACTTTATGGGTAGGGTATAAACTAAGTTGGCTGGATGGACACGTCTGTTTTATCCAACCTCCAATACTATTTGTACTGATGTAACCTGTTATACAGACTTATGGTAGGTATAAGATGGACTAGATGGACGTATGTCTTTAACAACCTCCAACTACTATGGTTAATGTACTGTTATACAGACATTATGGTTGGTATAAAAGGTTGGACTGTGACGTATGTCTTTATACACCTCCAATACTATGTTACTATGTACTGTTTACAGACATTCTGGGTAGGGTATAAAGGTTGGACAGAATTGGACGTATTCTTGTCTCACAACCTCCAATACTATGTTACTATGTTAAACTTTATACAGACTATGGGGTAAGGGTATAAAGGTTTGGACTAGATGGACGTATGTCTTTATTATCAACCCTCCAATACTTGTTACTTTGTAACAATTGTATCCACCTCCAAATTTTTGTTAATAATCCAATAACCACCAGACACCTGACTGAGGTCCTTAATGAAACTAAATTGCTATGCCACACTCACTTTTTTTTTGCGATTGCGCTCGTTTTTTTTCTTCAACACTTGCGTTTCTCATGCTGTCCACCATTTTTAAAGTGAAATCGCATGTGTTTCGGATCTCAAACGAAGAAAATCACATGTGTCCGCGTTTGCAGCGTCATTGTGGGCCCGTACTCTAAGGAGCTACTGTTCTATGAACTGTTTTCCCAGATGTTTTGCCTAGCTTGGTATACACAAGTACTGATAAAGGGACAGTTCTGCTTGTTACTGACGGGATTTGGTACTTTTTTGGTACTGTGTGTCCCTGCAAAATGACGTTTCCGATGCTGATGAAGGAAAGTCGTTACTCTCCTGAGTCGCCCCCCTGTAACTAATATGGATAGTCCACTCATGATCTCCCTATATTGTAGTGTGTCCAACATGCAGATCCCATTGGCATGTTTTGTCCATTTGTTCCTTTCCCTAGCGGTCTAGTTGAGGTCTGCACTCCAGTCATATGATTGCAGTGCCTGATATAGCAGACAGTCCAGTGTACTATACTTTTTGTGAATGAGCTCTGATCCATTCCCCCCAAATAGGAATTTTTGGGGGGGGGGGAATCATATTATAGGATCAGTTCTGATCCCTATTATTATACGTTGCCAATGAATGAAAAATCACTTCCTGAAAATGCTTTCCGGGAAGGGATTTTTTCCGATGGGATGTTGACTTGGGAAAAGGGGCACTTTATGCCGTATTCCACAAGTCGTTATCATTCCCTAAGATGATCTTATTGATTATCTTTGTGAATGATAAAAAAAAATAAAGTAGAAATGTACACTACACAAATCTTAAAGAACAACCCTTATTATTTTGGTCTATGAGGCCCTTAGGTCAAATGGGTTCTAGTACTTTATTATTGGCTTGAAAAAGCCAAATTCCTGTTCTTTCTCTTCTTCTTTTCTTCCGTTTTATCCTTCCGACTTTCCGCTTTTTTGGACCGTATCTCCTCCCACAGTTTTTTGAGCTAGAGACATGAAATTCGGTACAGACGTGCGGGGCATAAGGAAAGTGTGCTATCTTCTAGCTAAGGAATCCGCGGAAGGTTACGGCGTTATCGGTCGAATTTCCGGAACATTTTTCCCATAGACTATAATGGTAACAATCCTCTAAATGTGTAATTTCAAAACAGTTTTTTTTTCATGGTCATAAATACAAATGGTGATAACCCCCCACACCCAACCCCCCACACAGACCCCGGTAAACCCCACCCTACTGACCTACTTTCCATTCCCATGGAAGCCATATTTAAAGGGTACTAAACGTCAAAAACAATTTAATATTTATCCTCAATAAAATAGTTTTATGTTATAAACACAAAAAAACATACCCCCTCAACCAGACCCCAGGTACACACACCTACTGATCTATTTATCCATTACGTGGCAGCCATACTTAAAGGGTAACTAAAGTAAAAAAAACAAATTTAATTTATCCTCAATAAAAGATAGTTTTATGTTTTTACAACAAAAAAAGACTACCCCTCACCAGACCCAGTACACACACCTACTGACTACTTATCCCATTACTGTTGGCAGCCATACTTAAAGGGTAACTAAAGTAAAAAAAAATTTAGATTTCCTCAAATATAAAGATAGTTTTATGGTTTTTATAACACAAAAAAGACATACCCCCTCACCAACCAGGTACAACACCTACTGATCTACTTATCCATTACTGGCAGCCATACTTAAAGGGTAACTAAAGTCAAAAAAAAATTATTTTTTTAAACCCCCACGTCACACAACCCTACTACCTACCTCTCCATTCTAGTGGAGCCATACTTAAGGGTACTAAAGTAAAAAAAATTTAAAATCATCAAAAAGTTTTTTTTTAACCCCCACTCACAGACTACACACCTACTGACTACCCGCCTTACTGCAACCATACTAAAGGTAACTAAAACAGTCAAAAGTTTTTTTGCCAAAACAAAAAAGACAACCCCTACACAGGTACAACAACCTACTGATCTACTTATCCATTACTGTGGCAGACATACTTAAAGGGTAACTAAGTCAAAAAAATACATTTTGAATCAAAAATCATTAATCATTGAAAGGTGACGCTATTTTGCCCTAACAATCAGATGTTAGCTTCTGATTGATTGGCATCAAAATTGCACCACTTTGGGTGGGTACACACAGAGTTTTTTTTTCGCCAAACAAGCGTTACTACACACTCATCATATCCCATTATTGTATTTAAGAACCTCCGCAAACAACACATATTCCCCTTCCAAATCAGCCCTTCAAGCCAAATTCAAAGTTTTATACGTAAACTTTCCCTTCTAGTTGTATATTGGGTATAGTTGTGTTACCCACTTTACTATAGGATGAAGTTAGACTGGATAGAAGTGATAAAATCTGCTGATGTACAAATGAAAGGATAAAGACAAAGAATTAGGAAAGTGAACTAAAGGTTGTCCATTGCTTTAATATAATGATTATTGTGCAATTCCCTATGGCCCAATCTCTGTTGACTTTCATCTGATGTCTAGGAATATTATTAATAAGCTCCTTCTCCAGCATATACATATACTATATACTTACTTCTTGTTATCATGAAAAAACTGAGTGTTTGTTAAAGCGCGATTCACTGACCAAATGGACTTTTAGTTTTATGTATTTAGGTTGATTAACAGACTACTCCATCCAGTCCAACCATCTAGCAATATCCTCAGTTTCCTGCCTAACTGTTGTCCAGGGAAGCAAAAAAAAAACAGCCAAAATTTAGTGAAGGGGAAAATTCCTGGACCCAATGTGAATCGAAATTTCCCTGGACTCAACTCTACTTTATGTCTCAATACCATAACTTGTAACATTCCTTGTTTGTAGAAACTCATCCAGCTTTTTATTTCAAACTGACCCCATGAACCTGCCTAACAACCGTCCACTGAAGACAGTTCCATAGCTTATTACCGTTCTCACAGTGACAACCCTTTCCCAACTCTACTTTATTATCAATACCAGTAACTTTGTAACACTTCCTTGTTTTGTAGAAACCTCCACTTTTTATTTAACTGACCATGAACCCTGCCATAACAACGTCCACTGGAAGACAGTTCCTGCTTTACCGTTCTCACATGACAAACCCTTCCCACTCTACTTTTATGTTACAATATCCATACTTGTAACATTCCTTGTTTGTAGCAACACTCATCCAGCTTTTTTATAAACTGACCAATGAACCTGCCATAAACAACGTCCCCTGAAGAAGCAGTTTTTCATATCTGTTACCAGTTCTCCAGTGCAACCTTTCCCAACGTCTACTTATATGTATCAATACGGGCAGTAAACTTGGTAACATTCCTTGTTGTGTAGAAACTCATCCAGCTTTTTATTAAACTTACGCACTGAACCTGCCATACACAAGGTCCCACCTGAAGACATTCCATATCTATCTTAGTTCTCCACAGTGACACCCTTTCCACTCTACTTTATGTATCAATCCAGTACTTCTGTAACATCCTTTTGTAGAAACTCATTCACAGCTTTTTGAATTAAACGGACCAATAACCTTCACTATTCCCTATATTAAATGACACTATATCATGGTCACTATTCCCAATATTAAATGACACTATATCATGATCACTATTCCCTATATTAAATGACACTATATCATGGTCACTATTCCCTATATTAAATGACACTATACCATGGTTGCTATTCCCTATATTAAATGAAACTATATCATGATCACTATTCCCTATATTAAATTACACTATACCATGGTTACTATTCCCTATATTAAATGACACTATATCATGATCACTATTCCCTATATTAAATGACACTATACCATGGTTACTATTCCCTGTATTAAATGACACTATATCATGGTCACTATTCCCTATATTAAATGACATCTAATCATGGTCACTATTCCCCTATATTAAATGACACTATCATGCATGGTCACTAATTCCCTATAATTAAATGACACTATATCATGGTCCACTATTCCCTATATTAAATGACACGATATCATGGTCACTATTCCCTATATTAAATTACACTATATCATGGTCACATTCCCTATATTCAATGACACTATATCATTGTCATATTTCCCTATATTTAAGACACTATATCATGGTCCCCTGTTCCCCTATATTAAATTCCTCATGTGAGTCGTGTATGTGTGTGTATAATCAGGCTATATGAAATAAACACATCTCATGGTCCTTTTCCCTAATATTAAAATGAACTATATCATGGGGCCTATTCCCTATATTACATTGACCGCGATAGCCTTACATATTCCCTATATTAACTGACCCTAGAGGATGCGGAGGGGGGTGGGCAATCACTATTCCATATTTTAATGAACTATATAACGGTGGCTATTCCCGATGTAAAAATGCAAGAGATATACGAAAAGATAGTAGAATCGTGTGCTAGCCACGCAAGCTCTGAGTCCCCCGGCGACGCCTCATGTGGGACATGAGTGGGTAAACTGTCTCATGGGTACCTCGACCGCCGTCGCCCCGTCGATAGCTGCAAGCAGGTTGTTGGCGCCGTCCTATTTTAATGACCTGCCGTACGCATGTCACACGGTTCATCTACGTGCTCTAATCGCCATATCATTATCATGACATGCACTATACTCTAACGGTCTTAATCTATCGCCCCTATAATTTAAATAGCAAAATCATTATCACGACTCACGTACTGCCATCTATCACTTAAATGACAACTGGTCTCATGTATCAATATTTCCCTAATAATAAATGACTCATATATCATGGTTCCCCATCTCCCCGTACACTATTAATGACACTCTAATTCCACGTGATACACCTAGTTCCGCTAGATAGTTATATTACCTGTGTACTCCCCCGCCCAGGACATTGTTACTATTCCCTATCTCTAAATGCACGTTCTCATTCCCGCTCCTCGTCACCTTGGCTGTCACTACTCTCCTGTATCACCCCCGTTTAAATGTGAACACGAACCTGCCATTAATCAGGGACATTCTTCTATGCCTATTCCGGATCCATTTAAATGTACACACACGACGTGGATTACTCCAGAGTTGGGGGCTGGTCCTCGCTCATACTTGTATTCCACTGGCAAACAGGCGGGCGGCTACGGCGCGCCATGCAGCCATCGGGGACACTCCTTCGAGTGGAGTCAGCCTCTGTGAGACAAGCAGTGCAGCGACAAAGGGCACTAAATAACCGACACGATCGACTGGGTCACTCGAGGGGCATACACACGTAATCACGGTCACTATCCTATTTAAATGACACTATCGTCAGGGTCAATATTCACCATTATTAATGACAAAAAAAACCTTGAAAAAATGCATGATTACTATTCCCCTAGTATTAATGACACTTATCCAACAGCACTATATTAATGACAATTGTATCACGGTCACTATTCCCATATTCATGACACCATATATGGTCACTATTCCCTATATTAAATGACACCATCCCGGTCACTATTCCCTTAGAACTGAACTATATCATGGCACTATTCCTATATTAATGACACTATCATGGTCAAACTATTCCCTATATTAATGACACTTATCATGTCCTCTTCCCTATATTAAATGACACTATAATCACACGGTTACTAAGTCCCCTATATTAAATGACCTAATCCTGATCACTATCCGTATGAAATGACACTATATCATGATTCAACTATTCCCTATATTAATGACACTGTATCACGGTCACTATCCCTATATTAAATGCACTATAAAATCACGGTCACTATTCCCTAATTAATTACACTTATAATCATGATCACTATTCCCTATATTAAATGACACTGTATCATTATCCTATTCCCTATAATAAATACACTATATCATGAGCAATATTCCCTATATTAAATGACACTATATCATGGTCCTTGCCCTATATTAAATGACACTATATCATGATCACTATCCCTATATAATTAACATGTACACGTTATATCCCTATAAGACTACGGTCCACTATTCCCGCATATTAAATGACACTATATCATGGTCACTATTCCCTATATTAAATTACCTATACATGTCACTATTCCCTATATTAAATGACACTATAATATCATGTCACTATTCCCTATATTAAATGACACTATATCATGGTCACTATTCCCTATATTAATGACACTGTATCTATCGTTGTGGTACTATTCCCTATATTAAATTAACACTATATCATGGTCACTATTCCCTATATGAAATGACCTATATCATGGTCACTATTCCCTATTTAACTGACACTATTCAAGGTCACTATTCCCTATATTAAAATGACACTATATCATGTCACTATTCCCTATATTAAATGACACTTATCATGTCACTATTCCCCTATATAAATGACACTTATCATGCAGTCACTATTCCCTAATTAAATGACACTAATATCATGATCATATTCCCTATATTAATGACACTAAATCATGGTCCACTATTCCTATATTAAATGACACTATATCAGGTTACTATTCCCTATATTAAATGACACTAATCACGTCACTACTTCACTATATTCAATGACACTACACATGATCACTATCCCTACTTAAATTGACATATCACAAGGTTCACATTCCCTATATTAATGACACTATATCATGATCACTATTCCCTATATTAAATGACACGACTAATCACGGTTTCACTATTCCCTATATTACATGACCACTATATCACGGGCACTATTCCCTATATAAATGGACACTATATCATGGTCACTATTCCCATATATTAAAGACACTATACAGGCCCTATTCCTATCATTAAATGACACGATAATCCATGGTCTTACTATTCCCTCCATATTAAAGGACAGCTATATCATGGTCACTATTCCTATAGTTAAATTACGACTCATAATCATGGTCGACTATTCCCTATCTTAATGACACTATATATCATGATCACATTCCTTCAATATTATGCCACTATATCTTGTCTGTGTCACTATATACATACTGGGCATCTGTGGGGAGTATCATCGTGTATACGTGGCATTGTCCCTATATGTACAGTGACAACTACTACAATGGTCACTTTCACTAATTACATGACAACTAATCAGATCACTTTCCTATATTAAATGACCACTACTAACGGTATAGGTCACTATTCCTATATTAAATGACACTAAATCTGAGACTTGGGCCGCTATTAACCTATAATTAAATGACACTATATCATGGGTTGGGGTTGGGCCATAATACACTATGTGTCACGGTATCCACTATATAATGACACTATAATCATGATCCACTGATTCCCTATATTAAAGAGCACATAATCAAGGGTCGCTAATTCCCTATAATAAATGCCATATATCCTGATTAACTATTCCCTATCTTAAATTACAACTATATCATGATCACTATTCAATATATTAATGACACTATATCATGATCACTATTCCCTATATTAAATGACACTATATCATGGTCACTATTCCCTTATAAATGACACTATATCATGGTCCGTTCCCTTATTAAATGGCACTATATCATGGTCCTAGTCCCTATATAAATGACACTATATCATGTCACTATTCCCTATTTAAATGACACTATATCACGATCACTATTCCCTATAATTACTACACATAACCATGGTCACTAGTCCTATATTAAATGACCACTATATCAGGGTTGCTATTCCCTATAATTAAATGACACTATATCCATGAACTCCACTATTCCCTATATTAAATGACCTATATCATATCACTATTCCCTATCTTAAATGACACTATATCACATGATCACTATTCCCTATAATAAATGACACTATATCTGATTACTATCCCTATAATTCAATTACACTATATCATGATCACTATTCAATATATTAATGACACTATATCATGATCACTATTTTCCCTATATTAAATGACACTTTATCATGGTCACTATTTTCCCTATATTAAAATGAACTTATCATGATCACTGTCCCTATATTATGAACACTATCCATGTTCACTATTCCCTATATTAAATGACACTATATCAGGTTGCTATTCCCTATATTTAAATGACACTATTCATGATCACTATTCCCTATATTAAATGACCACTATATCATGATCACTATTCCCTATATTTAAATGACACTATATCATGATCACTATTCCCTATACTAACTGACACTATACATGATTACTATTTCCCTTATTAATTACACTACTCGCTGATCACTATTCAATATATTAAATGACACTATATCAGAATCACTAATTCCCTATCATTAAATGACACTATATCGGGTCCCTATTTCCCATATTAAATGACCCTATAATCATGGTCACTGTTCCCTATATTAAATGGCACTATATCATGGTCCTATTCCCTTATTAAATGACACTATATCATGGGTCACTATTCCTATATTAAATGAAAACTATATACGATCACTATTCCCTATATTAAATGAACACTATACATGGTCACTAATTCCCTATATTAAATGACACTATATATGGTTGCTATTCCCTATATTAAAATGACACTATCTCATGATCACTCTTTCCCTATATTACATGACCTATATCTGATACTTTTCCTATATTAAATGACACTATATCATGGAATCACTATTCCCTCCCTATAATAAAGGACACTATATCATGATGACTATTCCCTATATTAAATTACACTATATCATGATCACTATTTCATATAAATGACACTATATCATGATCAACTATTCCCTATATTAATGACCACTATATCATGGTCACTATTCCCCTATATTAACTGACACTTTATCTGATCACTGTTCCCTATATAAATGACACTATCATGGTCCCTATTCCCTATATTAAATACACTAGATCAATGCACTAACTATTCCTCCCTATATTCAATTACACTATCTCATGATCATATTCCCTAGATTAAAATTGACACTATATCATGATCACTCTTCCCTTATTAATGACACTATATCCTGGCACTTAGTCCCTAGATTAATGACACTTTATCATGATCACTTTTCCCTATATAATGACACTATATCATGGTCACTGTTCCCTATATTAAATGACAACTATATCATGATCACTATTCCCTATATTAAATTACACTATAAAAAAACCATGATCACTATTCCCTATATTAAAATGACCCTATTCATGATCACTATTCCCTATATTACATGACACTATATCATGGTCCCACTATTCCCTATATTAAATGCACTTTATCATGATCACTGTCCCTAATATTAAATGACACGCTAATCGCGTCACGGTTTCCCTTATTAAATGACACTATTCACGGTCCTGTTCCCTATATAATGACAACTAACATGGTCCACTGTTTTCCCTATATTAAAAAATGACACTATAATCATGATCAACTATTCCCTAATATTAACTGACACTATATCATGGTCCTATTCCCTATATAAATGACACTATACATGGTCACTATTCCCTATATTACATGACACTATATCTGATCACTATTCCCTAATATTAAAGACATTATAATCATGGTCACTATCCCTATATTAATGACACTATAATCATGGTCATATTCCCTATTTAAATGACACTATTCATGATCACATTCCCTCTAATTAATGACACTATATCATGGTCACTATTCCCTTATATTAAATGAACACTATAATCATGATGCATTATTCCTATATTAAATGCCCTAATCAATGATCATTATTCCCTATATTAAATGCCACTATATCATGGTCACTATTCCCTATATTAAATGGACACTATATCCTGGTCACTATTCCCTATATTAAATGACCTATATCATGGTCACATTCCCCTATATTAAATGACACATATCATTATCACTATTCCCTATATTAATGAACACTAATATAATGATCACTATTCCCCTATATTAAATGACACTATATCAGGTCACTATTCCCTATATTAAATGACACTATATCATGGTCACATTCCCTCTATTAAATGACACTATATCATTGTCACTATTCCTATATTAAATGACACTATACCATGGTTACTATTCCCTATATTAAATGACACTATATCATGGTCACTATTCCCTATATTAAATGACACTATATCATGATCACTATTCCCTATATTAAATGACACTATACCATGATCACTATTCCCTATATTAAATGACACTATATCATGGTTACTATTCCCTATATTAATTAACACTATATCATGATCACTATTCCCTATATTAAATGACACTATAGCATGATCACTATTCCCTATATTAAATGAACTATATCATGATCACTATTCCCTATATTAAATGACACTATATCATGGTCACTATTCCCTATATTAAATGACACTATATCATGGGCACTATTCCCTATATTAAATGACACTATATCATGGTCACTATTCCCTAAGCTTCCCATTACCTTTATCTCCAAAATGAGCTCAGGGTTATTAGATATCACCAGATCCAACAACGCATTCTGTCTAGTAGGAACTTCTACCATCTGTGAAAGAATATGCTCATATAGGAAATTTAAGAACTTTATACAATTAATGTACCTACCTTCTCGCTTCCTGTACACAGTTCCACCCATATTGTTTCTGCCGTATCGTTTACTCCCCCATTCCTGTTTAACATACATACATACACCTCCTCCTTTCTTATCACCTCTGTCATGTCTAAAAAAGGAGTATCCTTCAATATTTACTGTCCAGTCGTGTGAATCATTTAGCCATGTTTCTGCTATACCAATTACATCATACCTTTCCTTTAAAGCTATTAGTTCTAGTTCCTCGTTTTTTCCAGCCAGACTTCTTGCATTTGTAAACATACATTTTAGATTATCAATTGATTTACTTCCATACTTGGTCGTACATGCCTCCTTATCCTCTATGCTCCCCCCTCCCCCTTCTCCTCCCTCTGTTGTGTTATTAGACCCCTGATCCCTAACTTCTATATCTACCCCTGTGTAGTTCAACGTACCCTCCCCCCCCATACCTAGTTTAAAATCTCCTCCATCCCCCTAGCCATCTTCTCCCCCAAAACAGCTGCACCATCACCATTGAGGTGCAATCCGTCTCCACTAAAGAGCCTGTAGCCAACAGAAAGGTCAGCCCAGTTCTCTAAAACCCCAAACCCCATCTCCATACACCACTCTCTTAGCCACGCATTTATACTCCTGAGCTCCCGTTGTCTCCCTAGCGTAGCACGTGGCTGCGGTAGTATTTCAGAAATCACTACCCTGGAGGTCCTTGCTTTTAACTTGGCCCCTAATTCTTGGAAATCCTGTTTAAGGACCTCACCTCCACCTCTAACTTTGTCATTGGCACCAATGTGAACCAAGACCGCCGGGTCACTCCCAGCCCCACCCAATAATCTGTCTACGATTCCACCACATGTCGAACCCTAGCACCAGGCAGACAACACACCTTGTACTGGAGATGGCCGTCCCCTGGGTGCTCAAAGGAATGGCCTGCTCCATACATGCTGCGTCCACATTTTCCCCTAACATGGCAAATCTGTTGAGATCGACCAACTGGGAAGAAGCGCCCCTATCCTTCCGTCCCCTACTTCCCCTGATGACCCTTACAAATCTATCTTCCTTTACCACCTTATCTGCCCCATTTCCACCCTCCAGTTTACTGGCCCCTGCCAGTACCTGCGATTCCCCCAGATTTGCCAAGCCATACAATGCTGCAAGTTTCCCCTGTACAGAGGTTACACAATTCTTTTTATGTTACCAATAACTTGAATTGTTGCTTTTAGCAATAACATGAATTAGTGGACCCCTCTTAACAACCAATGCTCATCTGTGATCTCATTGTTTACCTGGCCAAGATTTTTATGTTAAACAGCTTGTTACCGATGGTGATGACCATTATCAATCCAGCTGACATCATGAAGATGATGTAATGGGCACAGACTTGAGCAGGAAGCCAGACAAGTGTTGCCAACCAAGGAAATGGCAGATATGCTTGTCATAGCGTGCAGCTGCCATTAGCTGATCCATAGCACATGTGTGTAGATGACATGCAGCTGTTTAGGATGGGGGAACGTCATTTTCTGGTTTAATAATGAAGGTGTGTAAGACTGGTAATAGGTTTTCCAGCATACAGACAAATAGGGCGAATAGTAACAAACATAATAAATTTGGTCCCGTCTGGTAACCCACAGCAATGGGGAAGCAGCATGAGGCAACATGAAACGATTGACCGGGAAGTGGACAACCTTGAATATGTTTCTTCCCTTGCAGTATGACTCAGTTCTTCATATGATCTCTATCAGGTTTGACAAGGACATTGCAGACCCCATAACTAGGGTGAATTTTCTCCTATGGCTAGGTCACACACAGGGAAGAGGAGGTACATAGGATTATTTTAAAGGGAAACCTCCATCTTCAGTTCTGCAGAGCGATGAATTATAGATTTTGGCATATTAACCTCACAAATAAAATACAACGTCCACCGATTTCACGGCTGCATTTGCTTTTCTACATAAAAGAACATAAAATCCTTTATTCCAGATTCTGTAACTGCCAAACAATTGTCACTGTTAGCAGAAACCTGGAGAACAGAGACAGTAAAGAGATGAAAAACATCTCCATAAAACCTTCCAGATAAGATAACTTGTAAGTAAAGTTTTTTTGTTTGGAAAAACGGCTCATGGAAGCATAGAATAGGGACTGACCCACTTGGAAAAGGAAAAGTAAAACAAGAGACTTTAAAATAGTAACGTCAATTATTCAGACTCAACAAAGAAGGTCCCAAGTTCTGATCTTCTCATTTCTTAGCTTTATGGTAATGAAGAAACAGTGTGTGGAAATCATTTACCATCAAGGTAAAAAAAGCAAAATCTGAAGTAGGATCATGAAGTTCCAGTATAAAGTGGGATTTAAAGCTGAAATTTATCTCCACGATCAAATCTCAGACCTTCACAAGGCAGGAGCATTAGAAGATGGAACATTGAAAAGCTTTTGATTGTTACATAGTAACATAGTATTGGAGGTTGTATAAAGACATACGTCCATCTAGTCCAACCTTTATACCCTACCCATAATGCCTGTATAACAGTTACATAGTAACATAGTATTGGAGGTTGTATAAAGACATACGTCCATCTAGTCCAACCTTTATACCCTACCCATAATGTCTGTATAACAGTTACATAGTAACATAGTATTGGAGGTTGTATAAATACATACGTCCATCTAGTCCAACCTTTATACCCTACCCATAATGTCTGTATAACAGTTACATAGGGGAGCCGAGGGGGCCTGGACAGGCAGGGGGGCCGAGGGGGCCTGGACAGGCAGGGGGGCCGAGGGGAGCTGAAGAGGCAGTGGAACCGAGGAGGCCTGGATAGGCAGGGGAGAAGATGGGAGCTGGAGAGGCAGTGGAGCCGAGGAGGCCTGTACAGGCAGGGGAGAAGATGGGAGCTGGACAGGCAAAGAAGCAGATGCGTCAAGCACAGGCAAGGGAGTATTTGTAAATGCTAGTGGTATAGATAGTGATGCAGGTGAAGCAAGAGAATACAGAGAGGGAGACATAGGAGATGCAGAAATCAAGGGAAGACTGCCAGAAGCAGAAGCTACCATGGTAGGAAGTGGGACAGAAACAGCTGTTGCTACTGAAGAAGGGGTAGGCACAGAAGCAGCCAGTGTAGGCAAATTAACAGAGGAATTTGCAGAGACTGAAGGCAAGGTAGCAGTAGTATTGACAACTAATGAGGGTAGGGTATTAGACTGGGTGGTAGACAATGAACTAGGTATGTGAGCAGATATTGTAGGAGGCATGGTAGTAGGTGGAGATATTGTCATAGGAAGCTGTGCAGGCCCAGGGGACACATGTGACAAAAATGAAGGGGGTACTGGACTTCCATTGGGATGAGAGTACAGAATTGGGGTGGCTGCATTTTGGGTAGAGGGGAGAGAAGAAAGTGCAAGAAGGGAGACTGAACTGGTTAGAAAGCGTGTAGGCACTGGGTTACAGTTAGAGGAGGTGGAGGAAACAGGATTGGTAATGATTGCAGGCAATAAACTGAGATTGTAGGTTGGAGGTTTGGGAGTATTTGCAGCATGATTGGAAAGAACAGGAGCAGAAGTGGCGTTGTGAGACAAGTTATTAAGCAACGGATTGACACACAATCCAGGTTCTGAGCTGGTGCCAGGAATGCACAGAGTGGGTAGCAAGGTGGTTTGTGATACAACAGCATCTGGAGGCTCTTTCGTTACTGGACTTGATGAAAGGACAACAGAAGGTGTGAGCATATTCCCATTAGAGACAGTGTGAGAAAACTGTTCATCGCTAGATGCTATTCCCATGGTGGAATTTGTCTCAGAGTCAGAAGTCTTCCGTAAGCCTGGACATGGAGTAGAGGCAGATATAACCGCTTGGCAGGTGGAACTGTGCAGCATAGCAGGGTTTTGCATTGGACAATTTGAAAGGGCAGGGCTCTGCGTGTGTGCTAAAGGAGAAGAGTGATTATGGTTTGTTAGCTGAAGAGGAGACGTCCCTGTTGCCAACAAACGAAGTGCCACGCCTGGCGTTCCAATATTCTCAGCTGTGGCAGTCATAGTATGGTTAAGGAGAGGACTAAGTGGATTTGTAACTGGTGACGGAAGTCTTGAAGTCAAAGACGATGAAACCATAAGAAGCGGGTTGGCAGCCAATGGGAGACCAGAGGTTGAAACCATGGGAGCTGCAGAGAAAAACAAAGATCAGTCTCCACTGAATGCTGGTGGCAATCATTTTCATCATATGTATATATTGTTAACCGTACCTGCTTTCTCCCCATTGCCTCCTCGCACACCAGCGGACTCAGTCAAAGAGCCTGGTAAAACCCGTAAGAAAGGACGGACTGGGGTCGGGGGCAAGTGCATAGAAGAAGCCAGGGTTGGACACTGTGCTGGTGTAGGAACATCACGTGCTGTTTGTCTCACTACAATTTTTACTACACCTGAAGCTGGTACTGCAATAAAAAAATGGAAGTAGATTTATGGTCACAAATGTAAACGAGTTTAAAATTTAAACAAGGATAGTGGGAGGTAGAAACAACAGAAATAATGCAGACTTATTGCAAGATAAAGAGGGTAATGAAATGCAGGGCAAGGGACATCCCAACCGTAATTGGCTCAGAAAACACACTGAAATGTATTAGTGCAAAAGCCGCAAGAGAAGGAAGCAATAGAAAGCAATAGAAAAGAAACGCGTACGTCTTTCCTCCATCACACTGGCCAACTTAAACCTGGGTGACATGCACAGACAGGGTAAGTCAAATGGAGTGGACCCAAAAGCTAAAGAAAGTGAAGTTACTGTTGGTTATAAGAAACTCTAGCACTGCAGAAGCAGATTTCCAATATCCATCTAAACCACGACCAGGACAAATGAATGGAAACCTGCATATTCATACACTGCAAGCTTCCACTTACGGAAAGACAATTAACTTGACAAATTGATTCTGCCAATTAAGCTATTTTTTTGCCTTATCGAGATTTTAAGAGCAATTAAACACAATACATATGGAGCTGGAGGTTTTGCAGACAAACTTACCCTGCCCAGATGGCGTGCCAGGCGTAGGGGGTACAGGGAGGTTGGCACCTGTGATTAGTGAATGAGGAAGAGATTGCAGAGAGATCGTCTGAACCCCAAGCGGAGTTGCACCTGCTCCCTGCACAACCTGTGGAGAGGTAGGAGGAACAGCGGGTGCCGTTTGCTGAGCCAAAGCCTGGATAAGAGCAAGCTGGGCTGGCGGGCTCAGCAAGTGGTGCTGACCGCCAGAAGACACCAAGTGAAGTACATTTCCTGTAGCAGACACAATCAGAAGTAGCATCAGAAAGAGGAAGAAAGCAAATAAAAGGAAGCTGAAATAAAGATTAACCATGGATACGGTAGAGAATTCAATATAAGAACAAATAGGTAAAAAGAGGACATTGTGGTTGCACTGGGAGAGGAGAGCCATAAAGGAGATTGCGTTAGAATTGAAGCCAACAAGTAACATGAAATATGAAAAAAAAATATTAGACAAACTGGTACAGAACACAGAACTCACCTTGCAGTGGCCGAGGCTGGCCCATACCCAACTGTCTGACTTGAGCTCCACTTAGTGTGAGTTTGGCACCTTGCAACTGTAATGTTAGAGGTTTACTGACTGCTGGAGCTTGGAGAGGGCGTCCACTCATTGATGCAAGCTGCGATAAGCTAATAACTTCCCCTGCTGCAAAAAGAAAAACAGTCTCAATGCCCATAACAAACATTCGTATTTAGAAAATGACCATAGTCTTCAAAAATGTACTCACAAGGTAGTCGAGCCTGCATGTCAGGGGTCAAAATTAGTCTCTGCTGTGGGTTGATCCCAGGCTGGGAGCTTAGAACAGGCGGTCGTATTGTACCAGGAGCAACAGTTGGCAAAGATCCTGCAGAATTCTGAGCCAATGAAGGGGCCACTAAGGATAGAAAGTTAATAGGAATAAGAAGGAGAATATTCAATCTGCCTGTCAAAAGCTTTCATTTATTCCTTACTCCAGCTTACCTGGGCTGGGCGGCACTTGAATTGATGGGTCCACTGAAGAGGAGCATGGTTGGGACACCGGAGGAGAAGCAGAAGGCAAAGAAGGGACTGTAGTGCAGGGTAGCGGATCTACAGATTTTTGTATTGGACAAGAATTGTTCACCACAACAACGTTTTTGGAATCTGTTTTAGGGACCGGTTGGACCATCCTAAGGGACAGAAGAAAAAAAGTGGTTAATAACTGCACACACACAAATGAAATGAAACTCGCACATCACAGGAAAACCCAAAAAACTAAAATTCTGACTAATAGTATACTTAAATCTGGGGTGTCCCAATTGTTGGTAGGATGATTGTGGCATATGTGAGCAGGACTGTCTGCCGTTTCACTTCCACTCCTACCAGGCCACGAGGTACCACTAGTTTAAATTACCATAAGAAATCTAAAAGGCAAGGTAAATTCCTGCTACTTGGCTCTTAACACGCCACATTAAATTATATGTCTGCACAGAATTTTCAACCGCAGGGATCTCAACCATAGTCTTGGATGCAAACTGGTCCACCTGCACACCGCATTCGGCCCTTAGATCTAAAAGTTGTTACAAAAATTCTGATGTCCCCTAGTAGGAGAGATTTACCATTTCATTCCTCACAATAGCCAATACAGCAATGCATCAACATAACGGACCTGTTAACTCTCATGCGAAGGGGGCGAGGTCGTGGAGGCAGTTCGGGAGAATCTGCTATCTCTTGAATGAGCGCACGTGCAGGTTTGTACCGGGGTAGAAAAACTTCACTCTCGTAGCGGCAAACTTTGCCCTCCTTGTTAACCAGGTCAAACATGGACATGTCCACATGCTAGGAGGAAGGGTAGAATGAGGACAACTTCACCCAGCCTGTATCCCAATATTTAGGTCCAAATTATTCCTCAAACTATATACACACACATTTTTACATCAAATTCCCTCTCAAAAAAATAAATAAAAATCATTCATCGTCTGCACAGCAACGAACACAGTTAACCACCTAAAAACACAACTACCTCATCACTAAAAGCCCGGGCCCTGTACCTGCCTGGAGCGGGTGACGATGCAGAGCTTGCAGTACAAGTGATGGTATGCTGTAACATATAGTGCTTGTAATAAAAGGAGAGTGAATTGGGCGAGGATCAAATAGGTTTGGGTGGTTACACACTTTACGGAGCTGCATAAGGATGTTGATCACACTCATAAAATGTCCACTAGCCAGGGTCTCTTTGGTGCTGTAAGGAGAGAGAGGGGGGAAAATGTTAAACAAGCCATGGGGTGACGTCCTCTCCTTATGTTGGTGTTAGATGTATTCTAGGAACCTGCCTAATTATCGTATCATGAACATTAAGGAGAGGGAAGAGCAGGGCTGTGATAGGTCATTCAATTTATAGCTGAAAAATAAAATAACCCTTTGATCAATACTCACGCTGCCTGTGACATGAAGTCATCATAAAGGAAGCGCTGTCGCTTGGACAAGCGACAGTAAATCACATGCTCATACTTTTTGGGCATCTGTTTTTCCACATCCACCTTAACCCTACGCAGAAGAAAGGGGCGCAGCACCTAGGAAGAGGACAAAACACATTTAATTGAAGGCCTGTTGCTCAGTCCTCCAAATCTTTAGTTCTTTCCATAAAAAGGCATCCTGGGATCTCCAACTGTGTGGAGAGTTAAGCAGGTAAGCACCATTTCCTTTCAAAGTGGTGGTTAAATCACTTAAACCTCAATTGCAAATTTGCTTAGGAGTGTCTGGTTTCTGTTAAAGAGAATTTTGTTCTCATAGTTATGTCTGTCCCCCCAGTGGCCAAAATGAAAAAGGCCTTTCATACTATCTTACACTTATCGCATTTACAACAAACTCCTATTAGTACATTCACAGTCACTATGTTTAATAAATGATAACACGGAAAGTTTAATTTGATGTCAGTGTTTATTTTAATAGAAGAATTCAGACACACTGGCAATAGTCTCGTGACAGGCTTAACGATTTACTTCTCGCAACTTTCCAACTGGCTGAATAATAAAAGGGTAGGATAAAGCTGCAAAGTAAATTATTTTATTTACCCGTTTCTACTATTTGGCACACGGCAGAGTACCCAGGAGGTGTGAAGATGTAAAATCTAAAACATTTTTTAAAAATGAAACCAGGATATTAACCAAGGGCAATGCTACATGCAGTGCGCTTGAGACACCACTACCATATTCTGTAACGCTCTAGCAGAAAGATTAAGTAAAAGTAACCATTTAGTAAAAGTAGTGCTAGCTTGGGGCGATGATTCCAAATACACATTTCAAGGTGTCAGAACGGAAAATAATATTGTTACCTGCTGCACTTTACAATTTACCAAAGCGGAGATGTTATTCTACAATGCCTCTCCTTACGTCATTTAAAATTCAAAGAATAAGAAACATAATGGCTTAAAACCGTCACCAGCCTTCCCTTTTCTCACCTTGTGAAGTCTGCGCACTAATCCCTCGTTGTACTCCTGGCTGCCTTCAATCATGCCAGTCAATGGATTTGAAAACCACTCCTTGAATTCGCGGTGAGACTGGAAGACGTGAGGCATCAGAAAGTGCATAAGAGACCAAAGTTCCATCAATGAATTCTGCAGTGGAGTCCCAGTAAGCAGCAGCCGCCTCTGACTGGGAGGGAGAGGGAACTCAGTAAAACCACATAAATTGAAACCACAAAACCTGAGACATTACGTTCTGTTGAATGAAATAGAAACTGACAAGCTATGCCGCTCACCTGTTAAAATTAAGCAGACTTTGCCAGCGTTGAGACTTGAAGTTCTTAATGTTCTGAGCCTCATCTAGGATGAGGTACCTCCAATTCTTCCTGCGGAAGGCCGTGTGATCTTGCAGCACCAACTGGTATGATGTAATGCAAACGTGGAAAGCGTTGAATTTTGTCCAGCCCTGGGGGGTGACAGACGGATCAGGCCACGGATTCCCAAAATGTGACTCTTCTAGAAAGAGCAGGTCCAGGGTGTATGTACACAATATACTTAAAATGACACAGAGCTATATCAGAGGGCTGGGTGCCATTGCCTCACCTGTCTCTTAAGTTTGCGTTCTTTCTGGGACCCGTAATAAGTGAGGATCTTGAAGCTGGGACACCACCGTTTAAATTCCATTTCCCAGTTAAGAATGACACTAGTTGGAACAATGATCAGGTGAGGGCCCCAGTTATCTGTAAAAAAATAAAATAAAAAATGGTGTGCTTTTTAAATAAATGTGCTTGAGTTCTAATTATCAACCTTTCTCAGAGAAATCACAAACCTTTGTCACAAGCCAGATGAGCAAGCAAGGAGATCGTCTGAATAGTTTTTCCAAGACCCATTTCATCTGCCAGGATCCCATTTAGTTTCTTTTCGTACATGGTAACTAGCCACTCCAGTCCTATGTGCTGATATTCTCTTAACTCTCCTCGAAGGAGGAATGGGACAGACGTTTTAACCTGGAGAAGGGCAATACAATGTTTAATGCTAGAAAGAATAGTACCACTATGCAACATGCACAATATACTTTAAAACAGAAACCAGTGGGAATTGTCAGAGGAGCCGGCGGTGGATCGCGTACGAGGAAAATTTCTGTAGCTTTGTTCCTGTTCCATTAATTGAAGAACAGGAGGTAAGACGTAGCTCCTTTAACTCCTGTTCTTCAATTAATGAATATTAAATGTATAAAGTTCAGGTGATTCCCAAACATCCTTTAATCGGTATATTAAGAAACCAAGGAATGCAGGGCCTTACATCACGTTTATACACTCGACTAATACAACCAAGAAACAACACAATGTGAAATGGTGATGAACAAGTGGACTCAATATATACCTGAACTTCAACTAGAAGATTGGGAAGACAACTGAAACCCATATTTTGGCATCACCAGCAGCCAACTACACCAGGCATATATGACCCCACAAAAACTAAGGCATATTGGAAAAGCAGAGGTAGTTTACCTAAAATATCATCAACCCAGTGTTGACTATTGGCACCTGATATGGTCATGTCCTCATTTCCAACACAATTGGAATAAAGTAACTCAATTGATCTCTTAAATAATAAACAAACAAGTGACATGTGAGGGAGAGATATGTATTCTGGGTATTATAGATGAGGATCAACGGGTAAATTCCCTGCTATTCTACTAAGAGAGACATTATTTTATACTAGAAAGGCAACCATTATGACATGGATGGCCCCAAAAGCACCTACTATAAATGGATGGCTGACCCACATTGAAAATATACTAACGCTTGAAAGGTGCCCCGGGAAATATGGCAAAATCTGGTACGAATCAGAACATACACAAATAGAATCCCCTTAATAAAGATTCAATAAGAAACCACCATTTCAAATAAAAAGTACAAGTCAATGATTTGTAAAATATAAGTTTATTAAGCTGACCTTAAATGAAAGAGGGAATAGTTATAAGTTGTTAAGTTTAACTACATACAATGCTCGATGTAATAATTGTTTCCAACTCATACCGAAACATATTCTGTATAAAAAGAATTGATAATGCAATAAGGATATATGATCAAATTCAGAATGGAAGATGAACTGTGCTATGTCTTAGCACTGTTGGATAAATAAAACAGAATTAAAGTTCTTGTGATTATACACGTAATGAAAACTAGAACGGCTTTTTATTTATTTGTTTTTTAATGCTAACAAATTCCTTAAAGCCATTTAGCTTAAAGGGTGGCTCTCTTCCTCAGTAAGGGTTTAACAGAAGAACAGGAGCTTGGGAAAAAACTAATTTTTAGGTAACTGATGGTTATTTAAAGTTTAACATGCTTAATGGTGTAATCACAGACCCATCATTTTCATAACTAAACAATTATGGCCAAAGAGGAACACAGTAAATACGTCAAACAACAACAAATACATGTCATCTTGCTTTCTTGCAGAAATCAAGAAAACCCTGTTGGATCTGACAGGCATTTACATATATCAGCACCAGGTGCCAATAAACTTCTGCTGCTCCTTCAATTGTATCTATGAGATTTTCCTCTTTGGACAAATTTTTTCTGCCATTCTTAGTTTACATGTTGCCTCTGATACATTTAATCTGCCTCAGAAACTGACCAAATGGAATGGGTAGTATTGACTGGATGGAAACAAGATGCTGATAGCATGTTTTTATCTGTTGGTTTCATATATAGTATTTGAGGTTGAATAAAGACGTATGTCCATCCAGTCCAACCTATCTAGCAATATCCTCATTTCCTGCCTAACTGTTGATCCAGAGGAAGGCAAAAAAAAAAAAAAAAACCCACCAAATTCCTGACTCCAAGTGGCAATCGGAAATTTCCCTGGATCAACTCTACTTTATGTATCAATACCAGTAACTTGTAACATTCCTTGTTTGTAGAAACTCATCCAGCTTTTTATTAAACTGACCAATGAACCTGCCATAACAACGTCCGCTGGAAGACAGTTCCATAGCTTTACCGTTCTCACAGTGACAAACCCTTTCCCAACTCTACTTTATGTATCAATACCAGTAACTTGTAACATTCCTTGTTTGTAGAAACTCATCCAGCTTTTTATTAAACTGACCAACGAACCTGCCATAACAACGTCCACTGGAAGACAGTTCCATAGCTTTACCGTTCTCACAGTGACAAACCCTTTCCGAGCTTGAAGTTTATTGTATGGCCTGTTAATGTATTTATACACAGTAATCATATCCCCACGCTAGCGCCTTTTCTCTAGCATACACAATTGTAACTTATCCAGTCTCATATTCAAGCTCCCCCAATCCCCTTATTAATTTAGTTGCCCTTCTCTGAACCCTTTCCATTTCAAAGATGTCCTTTTTGTACACAGGATTCCAAAATTGCACTGCATATTCCAAATGAGACCTTACCAATGCTTTGTAGCAACCCAATGTGACAATCTGTCTAGATCCCCCTGCAATGATTCCACATCCTCTGAAATTTTAATGGTCAACAAAGTTTTGTGTCATCAGCAAACAAAGAAACCTTGCTGACAATACCCACTTCCAAATCATTAACAGATTAAATAGTAATAATAATAATGATGAAGCCCCTGATCAATAAACTGACCCCATTATAGGTCAGTTCTTAGAGTAGACCCTTCCTTATGTACCATAACTAAAATCTAAACTTTTTCTAAAAATGACAGAATTTTGGTTGTATTGTACTGTAAATTTCAAATTCTCGTGCCCATATATGTGAACAAATCTATCAAAATAAACACTTGGAGAACATGAGTGCGTCCCTCATTACAAATTACCTCTCAGTGCTAACCAGTGTTTACAGTGCAGACAACTTTGGGGATCCCTAGTGTAAGTGTGAAATCAAACATATTGTAATACTTTAGTGGGACCACCAAATTGACCGTGGACCTTTATTATTATTATTTGTACCCAGCTTTTCTTCTCCCCCCCCCAACAAACCATAAGTACCTGTGTAGTCGCCAGCGTGTAACCCTTGGGTTGAAGAGACTCTGCTGTTGCTGCAATATCCGTAATTTCCTTTTTAGGTTCAGGGGGATCCTGGAGCAGTAAATCTGTATTGGAACCATCTTCTGGCTTCAGAAGAAACTCAACTCCTTCCGATTCAGAATCCGAGGTCTCACCATGAGAAGAGCCTGCTTAAAAGGCATTAATAGAGATTATTAGAGTGTAATTTTTCCATTACCATAAAATTGGTTAAAAAGGACAGATAGTCCATTCCCCTCCCCCCTTCTAAATAAATCAATTGAAAGTACACTGGGTAAGGCTTAAAATAGTAGGACCTTACCCCTGGGTTTAGCTTACTGGCTAACTCAGTCCCGCCTCTTGTCCTGAACCTGGACTATGGGAACATGTGCTCCTAAGCAAAGCACACCTTCTGGCCAAGCTCTGGGCTGTGAAGGGGATTAAGGAACCTGGGTATCGTAACGTCAAAACAGTGGGGAAGAAGTTATAAGATAAAGTAAGCCCAGGTGTGAGGACTGGTTTAGGTCCTCACTCTGGGAATTTATACTGAGAGGGGAAGACTAATTATTAAAAGGCATGTCAACCCATAACATTTTTATACATTGTAGTTCACCCTGCCCACCCCCAACCGCTGAGTTATTACTTTAAAAAACGATCAGAACTGTACTTACAGCTCTTCGCTCCCACGGCGCACTGATCCGGCTACCTGCTTGCCTGAACTTGCAAGTAGGGCCCGGACCGGCAGCCACAAATGGAGAGTGCTGTGGGATCGAAGGGCTGCAAATAGAGTTCTGATTTTTTTTTTTAAAGAAATAACTCAGCGGTTGGGGGTAGGCAGGGTGAAGTTATGGGTGGGCAGGAGGCATCTCCAATATATTATAAGGAATTAACGCTATGTGGAATGGCAGCAAAGGATGGATCTGAATCGTAGGAGGGAGAGGGGGGGCGCTCTCCCTCTGAGCATGTCACACTACCTCCCGGAGGCAAAAGAAGAGGCAGAACCCTTTTGGCAGAAAGACAGTTCCTGCCCTTCACTTTCCTGGACTTTGGGCAAACACTGCAAGAGAACCATAAGGAGCAGAGATATAAGGTAAGGATTTTTTTAAACTACACAGTGGGGCCAGTAGTAGGTTAAATTTTAGTTTTGGGAGTGGACATGCTCTTCAAAGTTCACAGAATTTTGTTTAATAATTCATAAATAAACAAAATCATGAAAGTTAATTTTTCCTCAAACTTGATCCCTTACCAGGTGATTGGCCAGACAGATGGCTTTCTTCACTTAGATCAAAGTTCTCTTCGTTGGTTTGAACCAATGAGTACTTCTGCAGCAGTTCCTCCAAAGACATCTCCCCTAAGGAAAAAAAAAACAGCACATTACTAACTGTCACAGTAGAAACATCTCAAATAATGAAATAGTGCAGATTCTAGGATACAATTTAATTTTAATGTTATATTACAATGTATTTTCACATTATGTACATTATCTTTCTGCACCTGTAATTGCTTCAAAAATCAAAGTAACTACATTCCCTTACCTTCTCTTGCAAGATCAGAGAGCTCCTCAGCATGATCAACTTGGCCCTCTAGCTCTTCTTCTGCCTCTATGGTCTCTTCTTCATCTTCAGCTACAGATGGGAACAAACAATACATTTCCTTAAAGTAGCAACAAATGTGGTCTTTGCGCATGTTTCCTGTTATTAGAGGGCTTCCTCCGTGAGAGTGCAAGCAGGAAGTGCTAGCCTTTTCATGGATTTAATTCTGGATTCTAGGCTTCTTTGAAAGGTAATCAGATGGACTATTAAGTGTAGGAATGGGTATGAAGACCACTTTTTCCCTTAAGGTAGTATTAAAGGGGAACTGTGGTGCTTAAACAAGTTTATGCTATGAGCAGTACAGCCGAAGCAGTGTGGAAAATAAAATTTAAGAAGCTGAAGGGGTGGGAGGCTCCCATGATGCCATTCGAATGGATCCTCTCCCCCTCTGCCGGCAGCAAGCACTGCTGCACATTACCAAGTTCATTAGCTAACCAGAAGTCCCACCCCTCCTCCCATTATTATACCTGTCAGTTCCTATGAGCCCGATCCTCTCCGTGCAGGCTGTTCAGTGTCTAACACTCGTGTCTCTCCTGGTCTTTCATCTTGCTCCTTCTGTTTGCTTTGATCTAGTACGGCATTCTTTATAGCTTATCACTGCTTATAGCCAGTTCAGCTCAGTGTCCATAGTAGTTCTATGCAGAGATCGGGTTACAAGCAGTGAAGCTATAAAGGAAGATCATAGTAAAAAGGAGGAGGGGAAGAAACTAAAGTAGACTGAGTGAGAGATCGTGAGAGATGAGCAGGGAAGGAAGGAGCTTAAAACTCGATCTCTGTATGTAACTGCATGTGTGTCTAACAGACAGGGAGAAAAGGGAGACACGTGTTTTAAATTGCTGACTTTATTGTGCAGTTTCAATGGCTGCACTAATATTATCCAGACAGCACTTCTGAATTCTACCTACATTTACTATGTACAGTACAGCCGATTGTATAGTAGTGGGCCATGCCTCCCATATGATATCTCTACAAGTGAGGGAGCCTAGTATGGGCACAGGAAGTGCCCGTAACAGACATGGCTGCTCCCAGAGCCTGGAAAATAATGGAGCAACTGGACATGAAACCAAGGGGGGTTAAGTGAGACCAACAGGATGCCAGAGGGGTAAGTGCACCCATAAGAACATATTCACCACAGTTCCCCTTTAATAATATCATTAAATATTTTTGTGGCAAAAGTGAACTCACCTTCTTCCTCATTAGCGGTAAATTCATCATCTTCCTCCTCATAGTCTTTGGACTGGGGAGCGGAGTCTGGTTCCTTTAAAATTAGACACATCAAAAAAAATAATGAAGCCAACAGCACAACTACAGTATTGCAGGAAACATAATATATACAGTGACAGAACAGAAAATCTTGCAGAAAAAAGCTAGACTGTACACTAAGTACCCAGTGCTACAAATACAAAGACACCAAGATGACTTTCATTGCAAGTAAACAACAGGGTCTTCTAAGTCAATACCCATCACACAAACCAGTAAAGGAACATTAGATAGATAACAGTGAGGAGAAAGGATTTAACCAAACATAGTACCTGTGTATCCTGATCTTGATCTAGTTCAAGAAAATCAGGCCCCAAACTTTGGAGTAGTTCCTCCAAAGGAAGTTCACTCTCCTTCTTTAAAAGCTCGATCTCTAGCCTCTGGGTCTCCGCATCATTCCCATCCTGACGTTCTTCTATCTCAATTGTCTCTTCATCATCTTCCTCTTCGTGAGGCAGAAAATCTCCATCTGTACATTGTAAGGAAAAAACAAACATCTTCATCTAATTCGTAAACTAAAAAAACGAAAAACTAAATGTTGTTTCTCCCAGTGTTTAGACATCAGTCAAGCAGTCACTGTGGAGAAAGCATTATCTAGCACCAGCTACCAAATCCAAGCCTACAAAACCAGACAAAGATCTGTTGTAAGTGCAAATTATTTGTTTTCCCGGCAAATGTTGATGGAATCGCAACTTTTGTCTCTCAAGAAATAACACAAACACACGTGCAGTTTATACAACTAATGCAATAAATTGTATATATTCTTTTGCAGACTTACCATCGTTTGCATATACAGATGGAGCAGGGCTGGTCCTCAAAGAATCTCCTTGGGAGGAACCAATGCAGGAGGAGCCCGACTTGCTAACAGGGAGTAGTGTTTCATTTAAGCTCTGGCTAAGGAGGTCTGAATATTTCTCTGTCTGACCCACAATGAAGTCCAACTGCAAGTCAAGCGCCTTTTTACGCCTCTCCTCTAGACGAGACTGTTGCTTAAACTGAACCACCTAAGGGAAAATAAAAACAGAATTACCGTTTATTCGTCCTAGCCCAATTTTTACCAAACTGAACCACTGCACAAATGAGCGACATCCAATGCCTGGTTAAATTGGAAAGAAAAAATGGATTTAATGTCAAGGGCGGAAATTCAATCTTCTCGTTTATTATATGTTGGAGGAATAGCATTTAACAAGAAAGCTGTCCCACAATGCACAAATAGGCGAGACCTGAGGCTGCATCAGCAATTCCATTAGGAGAACAGAGCTTTATAGAACATTGAAACTGAATGGCAACCTTGCCTTGAAAATAGGCTACATTAATTTAGGAGGAACAAAGCAATTGTGAATGATAAACCTCTACCCTCAAACTGAAAGAAAGTTGGAAAAATAAACTTTGTGGCACTAGAAGGGTTTATTAGACTGTCTCTCTCTGTGACAGGACAGCAAGAGAATGCGGTCAGTGTCGCAGAGAGTAAATGCTTTAGCACCTGCTACCAAATCCAAGCCTATATAGTGAGACAGGGATCTGTTATAAGTGCATATTCATGGCCCCCATCCTAAAAGCACTAAACGCAAATATATATTTAAAAATCCTTTTAGATATGTAAAAAGGCATTAACTGCTACAGAATCCCAGTGAGAACCCCCTCAGGCATAATTCTTACCTTCTCTACATTACTCCAGAACTGACGCACTTCCTTTGCGATGGTTGTTGCAATGCGCCTGAGCTTGGTCTGCTCTTCCCTGCGTGCCCTTTCTTCCTTTTGCTTTAGCTCCTCGTGGTGACGTGCAACCATCCGCACCACCTACGAAGAGAATATTGTTAAACGAATACCAAATTAGGAACCAATCTATTTGGCCATGCAATACAATGGATATATCCGTAGCTTATTTGTTTATTTAATAATCATGCCAACAACGGTCCAGGAAATATTTAGGACCTTCCCCAGAACAGTTCAAAATGGATTCTCAAACCCTGTCGTAGACTGCCATACAGAACTGAATGTGTGTCGATTGGGCACAGTGCAGTAAAATTCTGAATATCCACCAATCTGCTTTACCTTCCAAAAGTAGGGACCGCAACCACACTAACAACGAATGGTAACGCAACATTCTGAAATCGGAGCAAGCCCCTTTTGCGTTGCTCCAAAAACGAGTATCATCTCTGAACATTCCAGTCAATGGAGGAAGCAATTACATTTAATTGCTTTTTAAGGGACCTAGGTTTTGATAAAGGTAAACTTATCCATTACACACTTTCTTTCCAACCCTTCTGTAACAGCACTCCTGTTCACACTTATAAATAATTTGTTTGGCAATACACATTGGATTCCTGCCATATTGCAACTTTTCCAGAGATCAGACCTAAACTTCTAGAAAAGAGATTTAGGCTTAGAATACTTTTTCAACAAGACAACACTACATGGCACAATATTAATACTGTGTAAAGACCCTGGTGAAATAACCTTCATGACTAGACTCTTTTGGCAGGAAAGATCTGGAAACAGAGTAAAAAATAGAACAGCTTTTTTCATATCAAATCAAAAGATTTCAATTTGACTTTTTACAGATTCCATTTTAAAAGTGTGACGGGCTAATTATAGTCTATTTACTGTGTCCCCATTGACTAGAACATTTCTTACCTTTCTAGCCACCCCTCTCTTCCAACGTCGTTCCTGACAGAAGTCAGCAGAAAGCCACTGCATTTCTTCACATAGGTAGTCCCACAAAACTTTGGGACGGACTGGTTCAGGAACTTTGGAGAGTCGACGTGGTGTCCAAAAGCCTTCTTTGCGCAACTCCGCAATACGATTCTCAATCTCCGCTTCCTTTAAAAAAAAAAAAAAAATCATTCAATAGAATTCAGGTCTCCAGCAAAATAGGCTGTACCAACCCATATGAAGAAAGAATAAAAACAGAGCAAAGAAAGTATGAAATTGCAACATTTTACAAAACTCAACAAATACATCACAGGGTTGGATATGTACAGCTCTCAACACTAGTTTGCTGAACCCTTACCAACCTCTCATTAAAGGATAAGTACACCAACTATACAACTTGCTTTTAGTGGGTAGCTGTGGCTTTAAAAAAAAAAGGTGGTCTTTATTTATGTCCATCACGCTCCCTTGTAGTGGTTAAAGGTTGCTGTGCTTCTGCTGAAAGCAGCATCATGCAGTTGGCCTCAGTCTTCCAATCATTTACTCACACGCACGCCGGTGACATCACAGGTGCGAGCTAAAAAAATCAAGCAGACCTTGCGCCTTCCTTTCGCAGGTTTTGAAGGAGAGGAAGTTGCAGAGACTGCATGATTTTTAAGCTGGCGGGTGTGATAACGTCACCGACGCACATGCACAGCGCAAGTGTAAATGATCAGAGAACTGAGGCAACTGCATGATGCTGCTTTCAGAATCACATGGGGGGGTCCTCCTGACAAAGGAAGTTAAGAACAGCAACCTTTAACCACTGCAGGTAGGGTATGGGAGGGTGATAGACATAAAGACCACCACATTTTTTCTTAAAACCACAGCTACCCACTAACAAGTTGTATAGACAGTGTACTTATGCTTTAACCACCGCTTTGTACCTTGAACTTTTCTGTAAGCCAGCAAGACCACTATAATCTACTTTCAAAAATTCCCTCTCGCATCCTAATTTCTATAGATCTATAGAGCTGATTACACTAAACTATGATCATTTGACATACTCTAAATTATTAGCAAAGATATTGAGGTAGAGTTAAAGCTTCGTACACACTATTGATTATCTGCATGATGAACAGATAATTGAGATGTGTTATGATTGGCTGTCCGTCAGGTATCAAACTAACCGTGTGTAAAGATCTTTACCAATGTGTACACAATGGATCAAACAACAATTTACAATCTTGTTTGGTATGTTCAGGAAATCTTTACTGTGAGGCAAGTCATTTTTAAAATGAATGAACAGATATATATGGATAGCATCTGTGTGTTCAAGTCATTCCCACTCATGCTTTTAATCTGCAATTAAATGCTCCTGACCAAATCAAGGGCCTGATATGGTTACACAGCTTTCCATTATTAAGACACTCACATGTTTGGCCTGTTCAGCAATTTCAGACTGACTGTCCCATTTCTGTGCCCCTGATGAATCCTGCTGGAAGCCATCTATTCCATCATAAGAGGGAGAGCCACAAGCTGTGTCCCCCATTTCACCAGAAAGGTCAAAGGGGGACAGCTCGGCACTAGAGCCAGGAGACACAGGATTACTGCCCGTCATTTTGTCTGATGCCTATAAAAGCAGAGAATGAATATTATAGAAGTGAAATGATCATTACAGCCTTATGTATTGTAGCCTCCCGCTGCACATGGTTACATACATTAAAAGATATGGCAACAGTGTAAGAACCATGGATTGTAGACTTGTTTTTCCTTATCCATAAGAGTTTACCTGAAAACTAGCTCAAAATGTACAGAGGAGGTTGGGCAGCTGATGTCACACATTACAACTGTCATTACCACATCTGAGCTAAATTTGAGGTGCAAATCTTTAAAGGTCAAGCCCATCCCTCAAATGAAAATTTGTATATAGGGCAAACCTGCAATAGTTAAAAAGCTGAAATATATAAGAATGACCTGGAATGTTATTAAACTGACCAATGAACCTGCCATAACAATGTCCACTGGAAGACAGTTCCATAGCTTTACCGTTCTCACAGTGAAAACCCTTTCCCAACTCTACTTTATGTATCAATCCCAGTAACTTGTAACTCATCCAGCTTTTTATTAAACTGACCAATGAAACTACCATAACAAAGTCCACTGGAAGACAGTTCCATAGCTTTACCGTTCTCACAGTGACAAACCCTTTCCCAACTCTACTTTATGTATCCTACCAGTAACTTGTAACATTCCTTGTTTGTAGAAACTCATCCAGCTTTTTATTAAACTGACCAATGAACCTGCATAAACAACGTCCACTGGAAGACAGTTTCTAGCTTTACCATTCTCACAGTGACAAACCCTTCCCAACTCTACTTTATGTATCAATACAGTAACTTGTAACATTCCTTGTTTGTAGAAACTCATCCAGCTTTTATTAAACTGACCAATGAACCTGCCATAACAACGTCCACTGGAAGACAGTTCCATAGCTTTACCGTTCTCACAGTGACAAACCCTTTCCCAACTCTACTTTATGTATCAATACCAGTAACTTGTAACATTCCTTGTTTGTAGAAACTCCATCCAGCTTTTATTAAACGACCAATGAACTGCCATAACAACGTCCACTGGAAGACAGTTCCATAGCTTTACCGTTCTCACAGTGACAAACCCTTCCCAACTCTATTTATGTATCAATCCCAGTAACTTGTAACATTCCTTGTTTGTAAAACTATCCCGCTTTTTATTAAACTGACCAATGAACCTGCCATAACAACGTCCACTGGAAGACAGTTCCATAGCTTTAACGTTCTCACAGTGACAAACCCTTTCCAACTCTACTTTATGTATCAATCCAGTAACTTGTAAACATTCCTTGTTTGTAGAAACTCATCCAGCTTTTTATTAAACTGACCAATGAACCTGCATAACACGTCCACTGGAAGACAGTTCCATAGCTTTACCGTTTCACAGTGAAACCCTTTCCCAACTCTACTATGTATCAATCCCAGTAACTTGTAACATTCCTTGTTTGTAGAAACTCATCCGCTTTTTATTAAACTGACCAATGAACCTGCCATAACAAAGTCCAGGAAGACAGTTCCATAGCTTTACCGTTCTCACAGTGACAAACCCTTTCCCAACTCTACTTTATTATCATACCAGTAACTTGTAACATCTCTTGTTTGTAGAAACCCATCCAGCTTTTTATTAAACTGACCAATGAACCTGCCATAAACACGTCCACTGGAAGACAGTTCCATAGCTTTACCGTCTCCACAGTGACAAACCCTTTCCCAACTCTAATTTATGTATCAATCCCAGTAACTTGGAACATTCCTTGTTTGTAGAAACTCATCCAGCTTTTTATTAAACTGACCAATGAACCTGCCATAACAACGTCCACTGGAAGACAGTTCCATAGCTTTACCGTTCTCAAAGTGAAAACCCTTTCCCAACTCTACTTTATGTATCAATCCCAGTAACTTGTAACATTCCTTGTTTGTAGAAACTCATCCAGCTTTTTATTAAACTGACCAATGAACCTGCCATAACAACGTCCACTGGAAGACAGTTCCATAGCCTTACCGTTCTCACAGTGACAAACCCTTTCCCAACTTGAACCCTAAACCTTTTTTCTTCAAGTCTTAAAGGATGTCCACGTGTCCTCTGACATGTTCTATTGGTGAACAATGCCCCAGATAGTTTATTGTATGGCCCGTTAATGTATTTATACACAGTAATCATATCCCCACGCAAGCGCCTTTTCTCCAGCGTACATAATTGTAACCTTTCCAGTCTCTCTTCATATTCAAGCTCCCCCAATCCCCTTATTAATTTAGTTGCCCTTCTCTGAACCCTTTCCATTTCAAAGATGTCCTTTTTGTACACAGGATTCCAAAATTGCACTGCATATTCCAAATGAGGCCTTACCAATGCTTTGTAAAGAGGGAGAATAACATTTTCCTCCCTTGAATCCATACCTCTCTTTATACAAGACAATACCATGCTGGCTCTGGCTGTTGCCACATGGCACTGCTTGCTACCTTTAAGTTGTTAGCCACAAGAACTCCCAAAAGATCCCTTTCCAACAGGGATTCACTTAACACAGAGCCATTTATAGTATAAGTAGCACAAGGATTTTTAAGTCCAAAATGCATCACCTTCCATTTATCAACATTGAATTTCATCTGCCACTTAGCAGCCCAATGTGACAATCTATCTAGATCCCCTTGCAACGATTGCACATCCTCTGAAGTTTTTAATGGTCGACAAAGTTTTGTGTCGTCAGCAAACACAGAAACCTTGCTGACAATACCCACTTTCAAATCATTAATAAATAGATTAAATAGAAGCGGCCCCAACACAGAACCCTGTGGCACCCCTTTAATTGGAAGAAAGAATGATTAATCTGCTTACTGCACACACAGTCCTTTGCACAGCACAAACAATCCTTATTTTCAAACTTTCACACACACCATACAACCATCAAATGATTAAATGTCCTTCTTTTTCTATGTCCTTGAGATCAAGGTCCTTAAGAGCAGGGGACTTTACACACGTTCTAATCACCTAACCTATCTTTTTTAGTTTACCGGTATTTGAAGAAAGGTAAAGGATCCGTGTATTGCCTCCTGTTCTTCAATTAAATGATCAGGATCCAGGAACTAAGTTACAGAACTTTCCCGGTACCGCACTGCTCTGCTGTTCTTCTGACAAGTCCCGACGGAGCTTGTACTGTATGCACAGGCCATTTAGTGCATGATCCTTAGGGACCTGTCAGAAGAACATTGAAGGAGCAAAAAGTTCCCTCCCTTTGTTCCTGGCTCCTGATCATTTAATTGAAGAACGGGAGGCAAGACACAGCTCCTTTACCTCCCATTCTTCAATGAAACTGAGAAATACAAACTCACTTTTGGCAGCGGAGATGCCCTTTAACATACACTTTCAGGCAGTAAAATGGCTGCCTCTAGCCATGCTGCTCGCCCTATCCCGGCAGTTATCAATGCAAGAAAAACTGAAATGCAGCATACAAAGGAGGCCATAGTACTCTTCTTGCATACCTGTTAACATACATGTTAAATACACATACACGGATAATACATATAACTTTTATTGAAAATCCAGGACCTGTTGTTTTGTATCGATCTAATATTACTTACCTGGAGGCACCTGGTAGGAAGTATATGGAAGAGGGCACATGGACAGATAGACCATTTTGGAATAACAAAATGCAAGATTTGCCTGACAAAATGGCGTGTGTGTAGTGAACCATCCAGCACTGAAACAGTTAAACTGAGCCGCACCAGCACCTGTTTTGGACCAATCAACACAGCAGAACATTTAAAGGATTAGCCAATCAGAACAAGGAATATATTATACCTGCTTGTGCAGGAGTAAAGCACAGGATCCAATAATCAGCACCACTCAGCTGCCCCATTTATAAGGGAATTGTGTTTATTCCCAATGTGCACTGATCATCCCAAGAGATCAATGTAACAGAGACGCTCTGTCACTTTCTGTCAATAGGGGAGGGTGGTAGGATACACACAGACCTGCAGTATTTTCCTTCTCTGGGGTCTCTAAGCTTTAGTTCTCAATGACTAATTTCCCATTGTATCTCCCACCATAAAGTAATAACCTAGACCTGGGACAAGGGGTGCCATGTTATTAGTAGCTGTGTGTACAAGGCTACACACATGATCATTTCATAACCAATAGTCCCAGTGAAGGGGGAGGTTGCATCTTTGTGAATGTGTGGTTTATTGGGACAATGGTGTCTGGCAACTTTAGATCCCTTTAATTGTGTTGAGAGTGAGCAGTCTCCTGTAGGCTGGGTACACACGGGCAGATTTATGCCCCAATCAACCTTCCGTGTATTGGGGTGAAAAATCTGTCCAAACATGTGATCGGAAGTGTTGGTAAACCACGTGGGATCGTGAGGTTCCCTATGGGAATGGTCGGCCACAGTCTGTTCCGGACGAGTGAACGCTCGCTCGGGGCAAAATATCCCTTCGTGTGTGCCCAGCCTTACTGCTTGTGTCTAAATGATGTAATGGCAGTCAAATTCCACAGAAGAGAACCTTAGTTTATTTCTCTCCAAAAACAGAAAAAAACCTTAAAGAAATAACCCATCATTTTATACAATCAGTGACGGGCGAGAAAAGTAATGTACATTGCAGCGAATGCAGATCACATTGGATAAGCGATAAGAATCTGGTCATTGACCTTCCTCAGGATAACCAGAAACTTACAGGGAGATTCAAGAAAAGTTCTTATTTAAAATGGTGCTAATTTTGCCCCAACCAATCAGATCTTATGTAACATTTGAAAGCTAACATCTGATTGGTTGGGGCAAAATTAGCACCATTTGTAACGATAAGAACTTTTATTGGATCTCCTTGTTAGTTTGTGCACAAAAACAAATATAGAACGGTTCATATAATAGAGAAAGTAGCAATTGCCCAATGTCCTTTAAGCATTATACGTATTGTATATATTACGACAGTCATCGTGCAAAACCGTGACATAACAATAAACACTGTAACCTACAGGAAACAGGAAGTGTATTGACGGAGCCTAACCTTGATCTGGGTTTACGGAGAGTTTCTGATTTACATATTGTACGGAGGTTGAGGTCTTATCCTTACTATATTTCTTATCCTTTCTGCTTTGATCTAGAGATGACCCGGATATAAATCATTTCGCTCCCTGAAACAGCTCCCTCTAATGTTGGTTGGTGGGAACACCGAATGGATTGTTCCTATAAATATTCTGAGCATTTGGATTAGACACTGTCAATGGATCAGCTAACCTCTCCTTTACCCAGAAGTGAAATTATCACAACAGGAAAATATCTTTGGATACATCTGATACATCACTGAACTCGTCTTCCACTTCAAGGGACCCCAGTAATTGTTTGTATAGGTTACACCCATCCGGGTCATAGTATCTGTTGTATTCAGTTCAATCAACTGGACTTGATCCTTGTCTACAAGAAGTTTAGACATTTCACAAGTCATCCAACTATCCAAACGTCTTCAAGAACTGAACTTCAAGTCCAATTGATCTAACGGAATACAACAGATACCCCCATAATTGCAACTTTCCAATTTTAAAGGCCATGTCCACCGGAAAAAAAACTTTGCTCTGAAAGGTAGGTGACCCCCCCAAACCCCACTTTCACGATATTCAGTTTGAAAAGACGCTCCTGAACTTCCTTACCTGACCCGGTCCCTTCCCACTCTCTGCAACTGCTGCTGACAGCCGCTCCACTTCCTGGTTGCAGGTGTCAGTTGCGGCACTGAAATCCCCTGCTCCTGTTTTTGCTCGAAACGAGCTTGAAACAGGAGGAGGGGGCAGCACCTAGACAGCAAGGGACTGGGTCCTGTGAATATCGCGAAAGTGGTGTTTGGGGGGGGGGGGAGATCTACATTTTTGAGCAAAGTTTTTTTTTTGAGTGGACTTGCCCTTTAATCATTTAAACCACAATACTTCCAAGGATTATGTCAGTTAGTCCTCTCCTTATCACCATCCCAAATATCATCTGTGGGTCCAGCCACCTGAATTGTGGGTCTGGGGGGGCTGCATTGTAGTTTATAGCTAAACAAAAAGAAAATGTAACAAGTCAGGTCCCAGTTGGGTAGGGAACAAGCTTTTAGGTTGTTGGGTCAGAATTATCGGTGTCCAGTGAACCTGGGGTAACAGTCTGCGTATAATCAGAAACAAACTCCAGCTGGTGCAAATTCTCATACCCTTTCCACTTCTTTAAGGGACAGGCCCTGGCGAAATGCGTGGCAGAGCCACATTCATAACAACTGCAAGGCTGCCCGGCGTAAGAGACTTCTCCTCTCTCATCTTGTATGAAAAATGAAGTGGGCAGATGCTGTATGACATGGCGGACAACATTCAGCTTCACCTGGACCTTCCATGCTCCGGTCCAAATACCAAACTCGTCTCTGACGCGGCGTAGCGGAGTGAGAACGGTACAGTGCTGGTTTAGCCAATTGATGATATAGTCCGGGGGCACAGACTCGTGATGAAAACTGATGGTCACACATTTCACGTCAGGCCTGGAAATCCGTATGGCTCTAAATGATCTCCATAAACCTGTGGCTCGCTTTGTCTTGTACAGGCACCAAAACTTGTGCAATGATTCCGGCAATTTAAAACTCACATCAAACTCTGACCCAGGGAGACTAATAAGAGCAAAAATGTCTTTGGGTTGGAAGCCCATGGACTCAAACAGGAGATCAAGCATGTGTTCTCTATCCAGGGGATGTTTAGAGTCCCCCGTCCAGCACAGTCTCACCACATTCCGACGCTTGTAGGAAGTCCCTTGGCCTGGTGGGACTTGTTCTAATGCTTCTCTCAAGTGCCTGGTATCCCACACATTTAGAGAGCGTGTTGGTTTCCACCCTGGGGACTGCTGGCATGACATGTGGTGCCGGTACAGTTCAGATGAGGTCCTTGTTGGAGAATCGTTTTGGTTCTCTACTAGATCAGTGTTTAGGAAAGGCTCAGTATGGCCAAGGAAGGTCAGAGGATTTTCAACCACCGTTTCAGCGCTAGGGTTTTGGTTTAAGCCAAGCTGTGGATCGTTCCCATGAGCTCCCTCTAGCAGTGAAAGTTCTGTAAACCCTGCATTAAGCCGTGACATGTTCGCATCGCATGCAACTAAACGACTCAACACATTTTCAGGAAGCTTATCTTGTCCTGTGTACAGAGGAGAATCCATTGCATGTAGAGAACCTGGAATGTTCAGTCTAGTGATCTCTTTGTTGGAGCTTTGTTACATCGCCTGGAATTTCCACTTTCCGCACTAGTTTGGATGGATCTCAATCCAGAAAAATAGGATCTCAATGGCCCGACCTCTTGATGCTCGTAAGTAAGAATCCAGCAAATGCCCAGAGATACCACAGCAGAAAGCTTAAGGTTCTGACCATCAGCTGTTTTAAACCACCAGATATGGTACCAGGTACGGTGTCCTCTGGTTGAGCTTGTCACTTAATGCCGCTTTGCTGTGAAGTACATTTTAGAATCATCATAGGGCTGTGAGGAAAACACACACACACAATCATTAACCACAATAACACACTGTCAGGGTTATTCAATAAAAGTTCTTATCGTTTAAAATGGTGCTAATTTTGCCCCAACCAATCAGATGTCAGCTTTCAAATGTTAAATAAGATCTGATTGGACTATTCCCAACTTAAAAAAACAAACATTCTGTGCTGATTAAATCCCCTGTAGCTTGTTTATTCTTACTGATGCAACCAAAACCTTTCTAAAAGTGGCGTCCGAATGGCTAAACGCGCGTCTATCGACCGAAATGGCCGTTCGTTGTGGGGGTCAGAGGGGTCAGAGGTCTGCTGCAAAATCGTACGTGGGTACGAAGCTTTAATCTCCACTCTCATTGAAATTCTGCCCATCGTCCTTTCCTTGCTCTCAGAATAATGTGAACATTGTATATAGAAGGTTGCTGTAACATTGCAGGGAATTTTAATAAATTGATGTTTTGAATTATCTATTTATAACTCATTGCAAATTTATACCGGTAATAGAATATTTTTGACACTGTGTATTTCAGCACTAGAAAACCTATTTATGTAGAAAAACTTAGGATGCTTATAGGGAAGGTAGCAGCCTCTTTCCATTAAAGGACATATCCACCCCTAACAGCCCTAGTTCCCTCGGCAGCCTTCTGCTTGCTTCGTGCCTTTTCAGTGCATGGAAGCAAGTAGAAGAGGTCGTGTCTCAGCCAATCACAGGAGCCGTTGCCGGTCCGGTAACTGTTTGATTGACTGCATGAAGGGAGGAGTCAGCTTACTCTGCCATATTGGTGGACAATAATTATTCTTAAAGGGCATGTCCAGCCAAAAAATGATGCTGCTTTAAAATGGGTATTAGCCCCCCAAACCCCACTTTCGCAGTTGTCACATTTCAAAGATGCCCCAAAGCTTACTTACTAGACCCGGTCCCTCACCGGCTATTCCACGCCCCCTAGGAGCAGGGCTCCTAGGGGGCGTGGAATATTCAAGCTCGTTGCGAGCAAAAACAGGACCAGGGGACTTCTGCACTGACAGCCGCTTCTCTTCCTGGTTGCGACTGTTATAATCCACTGACAACTTAGTTACAGATACTGATCTGTCACCTTATGTCTCATCCCGGATTGGACATCATCTCATGAAACGTAAAAATAATCTTAAACTTCTATTTTAAGGTGGATATAGACTGTGAACAAGCGATTGTATGAGCCATGTTATGGCCTTATTACATCTGCAATGTGAACGCCAAGAGAACAATTAGGCGATAGCAAAAAAAAATGTAATCAACATTGACTAACCTTAAATTCCCAGTTAGAGACTTGTGTTACCCTCTATGCGGCTCTCAATGCAATCACCTGTAAGAATTAAATGGGCAACAATCCCCCAAACACAGTACAGGGCCTTGACTTGGTATGGCAGCTTACATTAAAAAATTTTGTGGACCAAATGTGGGGTACTCCTCATTATGTATTTAAAAAACAAGAGTAAAAAAGAAAAAAAAATAAAAAGTTGTTAGTGGCATCTGGCGCAATTTTCCCTCTTCTTTTTGTGGACAAATAATGTTTTTGTTTTAAAAACATTCTAGCAGCAGCTGTCAAACTCCAAATGTGGGTAGACTCGCTGGGTGATTTATTTGTGTTTTTAATATTACAATTTAATATTGAATTATTGTATCATAAATTCTATTAAATATGAACATAGGTGACAGACCTACAATACAACCAACACTTATCTAGCATTAATAACTCTCAGGACCTTTTAAATTTAAAGGGGTGCGCCCTGTAGCATATATTTCATGCTGCTTCATTGGCAGGGACCGCCAGGTGAAATAGGGCCTGTCCGATATTTAGCTCGTGAGATCCTAGTTACAGCATTTTGGTCTCATTGGGACACGGTTGGTGAAATTGACAACAACAAAAATAAACCTGGTAGAGCTCAGGTTGGATGGAATGAAAACTACTGAGACGTAATCAAATGGTTACATAATGCACGTTGTCCATCAGACGTCCCTTTAGTCCAACAGCTGATCCAGAGAAGGAAAAAAATAAACTTAAAGGTGGAAACCTGAATAAGCTGCCAGTTGAAGACCCCCGGGTGGCCCTCTCTGTAGAATAGAGAACCCGGCAGGTGGAGACCTCAGTTTTTTGTGAGGCCACATAAACCCCAATTTATCTGGGAGGTAAGGCAGGAACAGTGGATGGAGACGTGCAAATGCCCACTAACATGGCCAAGCCCAAAACTACCACCTCCCCACACAACCAACCTATAAACAGAAATCAGTGACTGACAAACAGAATATCGTGGACAAAAGTGGCCATTTTGAAACGCAGTAATCAGATTATGATCCCTCTGCAGAGTCTACACGAGATGCAGTTTTATAGTTTAGATCTGCAACAGGAATACAAAGGGTTTTACTAATGTGTGGGTAGGATTTCCCAGGGTACACGGGGCCTTCAGTGAGATAAAGGGGCTCTATGTTATATTGCGTAACTGATACGTAACATTGCATGATCGAAACTCAAATTGGTTACAATGCACACTATAAAAGTCCATACAATTGGGTATTATATAGATATGGAAATTAACTAGCTATGGACTGTTCAGCTGGACAATGAGAAACTCCTGCTTGACTTATGGAAGACCGAACCCAATGTTCTCAATTCCTATTGGCCGTGCAAACATTTAAACATTTTGTTGCCATTACCTGATTCATCCAGATCGTTATTTTACCTGCGTGGCACAGGTTGATACAGTGGTGATCAGGTGGGTGGTCTCTAGGTCCTAAGAAGATCAGGGACCACTTTTTGTGCACCTTAATTGTAAGGTGATGCCTTTTGGAACTTAAAATCCTTGTGCTGCTTATACTATAAATGGCTCTGTGTTAATTGAATCCCTGTGGAAAGGTGATCTTGGAGTTATGTGGATAACACAATTAAGGAAGCAAGCAGTGCGGGGGGTAACAGCCAAAGAGCCAGCATGGTATGTCTTGTAATAAAGCGAGGTATGGATCAAGGGAGAAATTAATTCTCCCTTGTACAAAGCTGGTAAGGCCTCATTTGGAATATGCAGTGCATTTTGGGAACCTGTGTACAAAAGGACGCTTGAAATGGAAAGGTTCAGGAGAAGGGCAACTACAATTAATAATAAGGGGTTGGGGAGATTGCAATAATGAGGAGGACTGGAAAAGGTACAATTACTGTACGCTGGCGAAAAAGGCGCTTGGCGTGGGATGTGATTACGGTGTTAAAATACATTAACGGGCCATACAATAAACTATCTGGGGCGATTGTTCACCAATAGAACATGTCAGTAGGACATCCTTAAGACTTGAAGAAAAAGGTTAGGCTTCAGAGTTGGGAAAGGGTTTGTCACTGTGGAGAAGGTAAAGCTATGAACTGTCTTCCAGTGGACGTTGTTATGAGGTTCATTGGTCAGTTGAATAAAAACTGGATGAGTTTTACAAACAAGGAATTGTTACCAAGTTTACTGGATTGGATACATAAAGTAGAGTTGGGAAAGGGTTTGCCTGTGAGAATGAAAGCTTGGAACTGCTTCCAGTGGACGTGTTATGGCAGAGGTGAAGGTTATTGGTCAGTTTAATAAAAAGCTGGATGAGTTTCTACAAACAAGGAATGTTACAAGTTACTGGTATTGATACATAAGTACGAGTTTGGAAAGGGTTTGCACTGTGAGAACGGTAAAGCTATGGGAACTGTCTTCCCAGTGGACGTTTGTTATGGCAGGTTCATGGTCATTTTAATAACAAGCTGGATGAGTTTCTACCAAACCAAGAAGTACAAGTTACTGGTATGATACTATACAGTAGAGTTGTGGAAAGGGTTCAGCTGTAGAACGGAAAGCTATGGAACTGTCCTCCATGATGTTGTTAATGGGGATTCATTGGTCAGTTTATAAAAGATCAAAAGTGGATGAGTTTCTCTACAAAACAAGGAATGTTTACAATTTACGGTATTGATACATAAAGTAGAGTTGGGAAAGGTTTGTCACTGTAGGAACAGTAAGCTTGTACTGTCTCCAGTGGATCGTGTTTATGCAGGTTCATTGGTCAGTTTATAAAAAGCTGGATGCGGTTCTACAACCAGGAATGTACAAGTTACTGGGATTGATACATAAAGTAGAGTTGGGAAAGGGTTCTGTCACTGTGAAATGGTAAGATATAACCGAGAACTGGTATTCAGGGACGTTGTCTATGGCAAGGTTCATTGGTAGTTTAATAAAAAGCTGGATGATTTCCTAACAAACAACGAAGGTTACAAGTTATGGTATTGATACATAAGTAGAGTTGGGAAAGGGTTTGTCACTGTAGGGAGAAGGAAAGCTTTATGGAAACTGTTCCAGGGATGTTGTTATGCAGGTCATGTCAGTTATCATAAAAAGCTTGAGATGCAGTTTCTACAAACAAGGGGAATGTTACAAGTACTGGTTAGTGATACATAAGTAGAGTGTGGAAAGGGTTTGTACACTGTGAGAAACATAGAAGCTATGGGAACTGTCTTCCAGTGGACGTGTTAGGCAGGTCATTGGTCAGTTTAATAAAAAAGCTGGATGAGGTTTCTACAACAAGGAAGTTACAAGTACTTGGTATTGATACATAAGTAGAGTTGGGAAAGGTTTGTCACTGTGAGAAGGGAAAGATATGGAACTGTCTTCCGGTTGATGTTGTTATTGGCAGATGTTCATTGGTCAGTTTAATAAAAAGGCCTGGATGGTGTTTCTACAAACCAGGAATGTTCCAAGTTACTGGGATTGATACATAAGAGAGTTGGGAAGAGGTTTGTCACGTGGCAGAATGGTAAGCTATGGAACTGTCTTCCAGTACGTTATTTATGGCCGGTTCATTGGTCAGTTGATAAAATAGGCTGGACACGGTTCTACAAACAGAGAATGTTAAAAGTTACTGGTATTGATAATAAGTAGCAGTTGGGAAAGGGTTTTGTCACTACGAGAACTGTAAAGCTATGGAACTGTCGTCCAGGGAGTTGTTTAGGCAGTTTTCATGGTAGTTTAATAAAAAGATGGATGATTTCTACAAACAAGGAATGTTACAAGTTACTGGTATTGATACTAAAGTAGAGTTGGGAAATGGGTTTGTCACTGTGAGACAGTAAACGCTATGGAAATGTCTTCCAGTGGGACGGTTGTTATGCAGGTCATTGTAGTTTATTATAAAAAGCTGGATGAGAGTTGTCACCAAACAGGAATGTTACAAGTATGGATTGAATACATAAAGTAGACGTTGGGAAAGCGGTGTGTCACTGTAGAACAGTAAGCTAGGAACCTGTCTGTCCAGGGAACGTTGTTATGGCGGTTCATGGTCAGTTTTATACAAAAGCTGGATGAGTTTTTACAAACGAAGGTTACAAGTTACCTGTTTGATACATAAAGTAGAGTTGGGAAAGGGTTTTGTCATGTGAGAACGGTAAAGAAACTGTCTTCCGTGGACGTTGTTTGATTAGCGGTTCACTGGTCAGTTAATAAACAAGCTGGTGAGTTTTCTACAAACAAGGAATGGTTACAAGTTACTGGGATTGATACATAATATGAGTTTGAGAAGGGTGTTTTTCACTGTGAGAACATTAAAGCTATGGAACTGGTCTTCCATGACGTTGTTATTGGGCAGGTAGATCTGGTCAGCTTTATATAAAAAGCTGGAGAGTTTCCTACCAAAAGGACGTTAAAGTTACTGGTATTGATACCATAAAGTAGAGTTGGGAAAGGTTTGCACGGTAGAACAGTATAAGCTATGGAAACTGTCTCAGTGGACGTTGTTAGAATGTCATTGGTCAGTAATAAAAACTGGAATGAGTTTCTACAAACAAGGAATGTTACAACGTTACGGTATCGATACATAAAGTCGAGTTATCCAGGGAATATTTCCGATTGCCAGAGGAATTTTTTCCCCATTCATAAATTTGGTGGGTTTTTTTTTGCCTTCCTCTGGGTCAAACAGGCAGGAAATGATGAATATTGCTGGGTGTTGGTACTGGAACGAGTATGTCTTATATCGTCATCAATAAAATAGAAATAGCACCTGTGAACTATATATATAAGAATATCTGTGGATTCAATTAAGATCAACGTGACTTGAAATGTAGTTCTTGAAGACGTTCAAGAACGTACATTTCAGTCCAGTTGATCTAATGAATACAACAGATATACCATGACCTGTGATGGAATGTAAAACCTTCAAAGCATATATATATAGAAAGTACAAAAAAATTAGAAATATATACCCACTCACAATAGAAAAGCAAGAAAACTGAAGTTTTTTACGTTATAAATCATATCATAGATTATGGGGAAAAACAGGCTGCAGCCCACAAAAATCATAATATAAAAATGTATATATATAGTGTATAATAATAATATATCTATTATAAAACTAAAATTCCGAACTAGAATACTGGTAGTAATAACTGGCCAATTTCATTATATACTGGTAGCAACTGGCAATTTCCATTATATATTAGCAAGCAACATTTATCTGGTTAGTCAAACTGGCAATTTCATTATATAATGGTAGCAAACTGCAATTCCATTAATACTGGTAGCAAACTGGCAATTTTCATTATATACTGAGCAATGGGTTTATATATGAAACTGAACTGCAATTACATTATATACTGGAGTAGGTTAACCTAATCCCATGTGCGTACAATCCACTCAATATAAAGAGGGTAGTGGCCAGAATTTGTAATGTGGCACGCTCTGGTCCTACTGAGGGTACATACTATAATGGTGTCATCCTGCCTACCCTCTATAGTGAGTAGATTGCACTGCAATATGGGGGTAGGTAAACACTAATATCCATATTAGGTATGTACCAGAACACGGTCCTTGGCAATAGGTGGAATGTGTGCTTAGCTTACCTACCACAAAATGCTCAGTCCACCAGGATATAGCCCGCCCAACAAACGTTTCCTGCGGCTATACTGGTGAACGGAAGCCGCCGGAGTGTCATGTTTCATTAGTATCAATGCGGCTGCATGATGACATCACGCTGCCAGCGTGACCGTGTTGTGACAATCGAGTACTACTAGTAAAGGACAAAATCTGACATTCGGACCACTTCAAGGAGGTAGGTTCTGTAAATAATCGGGGACATGCAAAGATCTTTGGGACCGTGACCGAATGTTTGACCATTCCCCTAGCCTAGTGGATTGCCTCAGCCCCGTCTCTTGTGCAGGGAAGGTAACTGAGCATGTCTACCCACTTACAGTAAATGGGAAGGACCATCTCCAGAACCACAATGGAAGCTCACTACTCCACTATACATATAAATAAAACGGATTTCCATAACGATGATGTAGAATATGGCATGTGTCACATAAATTATGTGAAATAATCATTTCCACTGACTTTCCTTAATATTCCCTGTCCAAGGCCTCTGTAAACTGCAGGGGGCTAAAGAAGCATGTTCATAGACCTCCCCATAATTACAACTGGTTTACATTGTGAGGGTGTATTCTAATAATACAGGTAGGCGGTTGGCGAGAGGAAGCCAGTTTAGGAAAACACAGACTCTTTTCACGCGGACCCAATTAATACCAAATTAGGTTTTTCATTGTGCCTGAGAAAGACACATTAATGTGTTTTACACAAAAATATTTCATATTTTACTGGCAACAAGGGACACTTTTCCATATCCAATGGCCCGCGGGTTAAAATGAGTGTCTTAGTCGGAGAATCTCTGCTCCTGCAAAACCGTAAAAAATGGTCGAGTACAGCATTTTGAAGCTTTTAAAAAATGATATCAATAGTTAAGTTAAGTAAAAAATCCATAGACTATTTATATCAATTTCTTTTGCTTGATGGCAAGATATATTTCAAAAATACTTTACCCGAGCGTTTATAAAAAAGAGTCGTTTTAGCTGGGGATGTGGAAAGATACAGACAGTGAAATATTTTGTTCTTAGTTTTTACTTTTTAGCACCTAAAGTAAAAAACAATACTGGGAGATGCAACTAGTGTCCATAGTGATACTGTGAAAAATCCGACAATTAACCGAAGTTGTGTGTTTTTAAACAGTATTTTTTTTTTTTTTAGGAAAACTGAACCATTATCGCAAATGTTTTTTGGAAGGCCCTGTCCATCAGAAGCAGAACGAGAACAGAGAGGAAACATTACAGGTTCTTCTTACATTTTCATGTTTCTAACTATTGTAGTTTTGAGGGTGATTCGCCTATAAAGTTTTTACAGTGAGGGGGGACTTGCCTTCTGGATGACAAACCAAATTCACATGTCCTATATTACATAGAATTGAGGTGGAATAAAGACATCAAAGTCCAACCTATTCACCAAGACGGCAATCGAAGTATCCCTAGATCAACCAATCTATATGTATAAGTACCATTAATTTCAATATTATATAGTATCCCGTTACCAACCAGTAACTACGTATGTGTATAATCCAGTAATTCTCGCAATATTATATGATCCCGTACCCAACCAGAACTACGTATTGTATTAATCACCAGATTAAATCCTTATCTAGTAAGTCCCCGTACCAACCAGAACTACATATATGTATTAATCCATACTTCTCAATATTATAATAGTATCCCCGTATACCAACCAGAAACTACAGGTATAGTTATTAATACCATAATTCTCAAAGTATTAATAGGTATCCCTGTACCAACGAATAACAGTCTATGTATTAATACCAGAATTCGCAGATAATATAGTATCACTCGGGACACCACCAGAAACTACAGCCTATGTATTACATCACCAGTAATTCTCAATATTATATAGGTATCCTGTACCAACCAGATCTACAGTATATGTTATGAATTACCCAGTAAGCTTCCATAGTGATATAGTAATCCACTGTACCAACCATAACTACATATATATATTTAATACCATAATTCTCATATATTATCTAAGATCCCCTCCCAAACCCAGAAATTACAGTATTGTATTAAATCAGTATTCTCAATATTTTTTAGTTTTAGAAACGTTATCCCGGCCATTGTTAAAGCTATTTATGAATTTCCATTACCGACATTGCTGAAGCACCGTTCCAACGTTGCCTCTAACCTGAAGATGAACTTCTTTTTCCCACCTTAAAGGATGTCCACGTTGTCCTCATGATCTGACCTATTAGTGAACAAGTACCACCAGAGAGTTTCATTGTATGGCCCATTAATATATATCGTGGTAATACGTTATCAAACGTGCTTCCCAAGGAAACAGCCCTAATTGCCTAATCTTACCTCTAGTCAAGCCCTCCATTCCCTTTTAATTTAGCTGCCTTCTCTGAACTGCTTCCATTTTCCATAGGATTCCCTTTTGTATGTGGGTTCCAAAACTGCACCGCATATCCAAAATGAGCCTTACCAATGCGGTTTAAAGAGGGGAGAATAATATTGTTTCTCTCTGATCCATTCCCTTTATATACAAGACAATATCTTTGCTAGCTCTAGCCGTTGCTACACCTGGCATTGTTGCTACAGCTAAGTCTGTTTAGTCTACCAGAACCCCCAATCTTTCCATTACAGAGCACTTAACACGAGTATTAAGGTGTAGGGGGCACAGGGATTAATTAATCCCAAATGCATCACCCTTACATTGATCAACATTGAATCCATCTGCCATCTGCTGCCATTGTGATAATCTTATCTAGGTCTGCTGAGCACTGCAACAATCATTGAAGTTCCAAAGCTCTGCATAGTATGCCATCAGCAACACAGAGACCTTGTCCCAATGCCCCCTTCTAAGTCCATTTATACACATTTAAAAAGTGGCCCCAGTACAGAACCCCTGAGGGGCCCCCTTAGACTTTAGCCCACAGAGATGTAGCTCAATTGGACCACCACTCTCTGTTTGTGATCCAATCACCAATTCTCTATCCATGAAACAAATGTTTTTCTCAAGCCAACAGTCCTCAGTTTATACATTGTCGCCTATGTGGCACAGTATCAAAAGCTGTCCCAAAATCCAATATAACACATACCAATGTAACCCTAGTCACATTCTACGCACTTATCTCATAAAATCCAATAATTCACATCCAACGCTGTGCCTGAATCTAAACTCTTACTCACTTCTCATAAAATCAATATATCACATCCACTGCTGTGCCTGAATCTACTTCTTACTCGCTTCTTCAAAAAAACAATTAAAAAATTTGTCTGGCATGATCATTTCCTCATAAATCCATGCGGACTGTACTATACATAAGATGAGCTCGTAACAAATTTCCATCACTTCCCTACCACTGATGTAGGGCTTACAGCTATAGTTACCAGGCTGTGAACGACTACCTTTATTGAATATTGGAATTAATGCTTTTTCCATCCATCGGCACATCCCAGACCAAAAGTGAATACTGAAAAGATGAGAACAGTGGTCTAGATAGAACTGAAACTAGCTCTTCAATCGAGGATTCAATCCATCTGGTCTGGGCTCTTTGATATTAACTGTGTCTAATTGTTTCCGTACCATATCCTCCTGTTTCCAATGTGAAAACTCTTCTTTCTCCCTGCATGTATTAACAATCCCTGCTGTAGGACAAGGATTCAACAGTTAAAAACCGATGTAACAACGCGGTTAGCATATTTGGCCTTTCGGCATCTCTTACCAACCACCTCAGCCCCTAATTTAATGGTCTACTTCTCATCCTCTCTTTTTACCCATTTATACTTAAAAACATTTTTGGGGTTGAAACTTGCTTGTGTCGGCTAATTCCGTATTTCATTTTCTTCTATTTTAACTAGTTTAATTGCTTTCTGCACTCTTTATTACAAACTTTTGTACTCCCTGTCTGTTCCCACTGATTTCAAAATTTTAAAGCATTTTCGTTTTTTCCATTGTCCCTTTTTACCTGAGCATAATCCATGGCAGCGGTGGACTATTTTTTTTACACTGTTCCAAAAGGTACAGATTTAGGCAAAGTCATAGTTTAATATCCCCTTTAAAAGGGTCCACATCTGCTCTGTATCTTAACATCCCTCAGTTATGAGCAGGAGCGATCTTACCAGCACAAAAGTACCTTTCCTAAATGTTTAAAAAGTTTGTTTTGTTGTTAACCAGTGCACTTTAGTTTTTTTGCAACCTATATTAAATGACACTATATCATGGCACGGATTCCCTATTAAGATGACACAATCATGGTCAACTATTCCCTAATTAAAATGGCCCAACAAATATATCATGTCACTATTCCCTTATATAAATGACACTATAATCATGGCCCTATTCCCTATATTAAATGACCCTAATCCATGGTCACTATCCCTATATAAATAACACTATAATCATGGTCCACTATTCCCTATATTAAACGACACTATCATGGTCATCTATTCCCTATGTATTAAATGACCATTACATCATGATCACTATTCCTATACTAAATGACACTATATCATGATCACTAGTCCCTATATTAACTGAACTATCTGAATCATGGTCACTTATCCCTATATAAATGACCCTATATCATGGTCACTATTCCCTATATTAAATGACACAACTATTCATGGGTCACTATTCCCTATAATTAAACGACACTATTCATGGTCCACTATTACCTATATTAAATGACACAGATATGGTCACTGTTCCCCTATGTTAAATGACACATAGTTTCATGGTTTCACTATCCCTTATAATAACGACACTTATTCATGGTCATATCTATCCCTATATTAAACAACTATATCATGATCACTATCCCTATATTAAATTGGCAGCTAATAATGATCACTATTCCCTTAATCATTAATCATGTCACATCAATTAAAGCACATATCATGATCACTATTCCCTATTTAAATGGACACTATATCTATGTCACTATTCCCTATATAAACATAACTGGTCACTATCCTTAAAACATTACATGCCCTATTAGCAATGCCTATTCCCTATATTAAATGACCACTTATACCTGGCTACTTCCCTTATTAACTGAAACCGTTTATACATGGTCACTATTCCCTAAATTAAAAGACACTATATCTATGGTCACTATCCCATAGTAAATGACACTATACCATGGTTTACTATCCCTATAAAATGAAACATATATCATGGTCACTATTCCCTTATTAAATGACAATATAGCTCATTCACTATTCCCTATATAAATGACACTATTCATGATCACTATGTCACTTATATTAAATGAACTATATCATGGTCACTATTCCCTATATTAAACTGACCACTATATTTCATATAAATCATCATCCCTATATTAAGACAATATCCATGGCACTATTCCTATATAGTAATGAACTATATCATGATCATATTCACTATATTAAATGAAACTATATCATGATCAATTCCCTATATTAAAAGACACTATATCATGACACTACCTAATTAAAGACAATATCATGGTCACTATTCCCATCTAAAATGAACATATCATGATCACTATCATATATTAAATGACAACTAATATGGTCACTATTCCTATATTAAATGAACACTATAATCATGGTCATATTCCTATATATAATGACACATATATATGATCACTATCCCTATATTAAATGACACTTACCATGGTTACATCCATATAGTAATGAACAATATCATGGTCACTTCCCTATATAAAGCACTATATCAGAGTCACTATTCCCTATATAATGACACTATATCATGATCACTATCTCTATATTAAATGACACTATATCTGTCATATTCCATGAAAGAAATATCGATGTCACTATTCCTCATGAAATGACACTTAATCAGATCACTGATTCTATATTAAATGACACTAATAATGGTTCACTGTTCCCTATATTAAATGACACTATATACATGATCAATATCTCCCTATATACAATGACATCTTCATGATCACTATCCCATATTACTAAACACTAATCCTGGTCACTATCCCTATATAAATGACACATATCATGATCACTATTCCCATATAAGAACACTATATACAGTCACTATTCCCTATATTAAATGCACTATATCATGATCACTATTCCCATATTAATGACACTATATCATGATCCACTTTCCCTGATATTAAATGACACTATATTCATGATCACTATTCCCTATATTAATTAATGACACCTATCACGCATCACGTATTCCCTAATTAAATGAACTAATATCATGGCTACTTTCCCTATATTAAATGACACTAATCATTGATACATATTCCCTATATTAAAATGCATATATCATGGTCACTATTCCCTATATTATGACACTTATCATAATCACTATTCTCTATATTAAATGACACTAATCATGGTCACTTCACTATATAAATGACACAATCATGGTCACTGTTTCCCTATATTAACTGACAATATAATGAGTACTAATTCCCTATATTACAATTACAAATATACATGATCACTATTCCCTATATTAATGACACTAGATCATGGACTATTCCCTATATTAAATGACACTAATCATGATCAATTAACTATATAACTGACACATATCATGATCACATTCTCATATTAAATGACACTACTATACTGATCACTATTCCCTATATTAAATACACTATACCATGAGTCACTATTCCCATATTAAATGACACTATATCATGGTCACTATTCCTATATAAACGATCACTATCTCTGGTCACTATTCCCTATATTAAATGAACTAATCATGGTCACTATTCCCAATATTAAAAGACACTATATAATGATCACTATTCCCTATATAAATGACACTATATCATGGTCACTATTCCCTATATTAAAGACACTGTTACAATGGTTACATCTATATTAATGAACTATTATCAAGGATCACTATTCCCTATATTAAATTACACTATATCATGGTCACTATCCCGATAGTTAAATGACACTATACATGATCACATTCCTATTTAAAGACACTATTACCATGTTATCTCCCTGTATAAATGACAATATATCATGGTCACTATCACTCTGTATTAAAATGACACTATATCATGTAAATCCCTAGATAAATACAATACTATTATTCATATTAATGACCATTCTCGTTTGATTGATATATGTTGGTTACTATTCCCATATTGATTAACACTATATCATGAATCCTATTTCCATTGATAGTTAAAAGACGTTCTTTTTTATAGCATGTGAACATTCCCTATATTAAATTGAACTATATCATGATTCATCTCTCCTATATAAAGAACTATATATGGCACTATTCCCTATATAAATGACACTTATCATGGGCACTATTCCCTATATTAATAAGGACACTTATCATGGTCACTACCCTAAGCTTCCATTACCTTTACTCCAAAATGAGTCAGGGTTACTAGATACCACCAGATCCAACAACAATTCGTCGTAGGAACTTACCTCATGTGAAAGAATATGCTAAGGAAATTAAGAACTTTATACAATTAATGACCTACCTCTCGTTCTGTACCATCAGTTCCACCCATATTGTTCTGCCGTATCCTTTACTCCCCCAGTCCGGTTTACAATACATACATTACACCTCCTCTCCTTCTTATCACCTCTGTCATGTCTAAAAAAGGAGTATCAATCTCAATATTAATGTCCACGTGTGTGAATCATTAGCAGTTTCTGTATACAATACATCTACCTTCCTTTAAGCTATTGTTCTTGTACTCGTTTTTCCAGCAGACTTCTGCATTGTAAACATACATTTTAGATTATCAATTGATTACTTCCATACTTGGTCTACAGGCCTCCTTCAGCCCTTCTGCTCCCCCCTCCCCTTATCCTCCCTATGTTGTGCTATTAGACCGACCCTAACTTATATATCTACCCACGGTAGTCAACGACCTCCCCCCCCCTAACCTAGTGTTACAAATCTCATCCACCCCTAGCCCTTCTCCCCCAACAGCTGCACCATCACCATTGAGGTGCAATCGCGTTCCATTAAGAAAGCTGTAGCCAACAGAAAGGTCAGCCCAGATCTCTAAAACCCCAAAACCCATCTCCATCACACTCTCTTGCACGCATATACTCCTTGAGCTCCCGTGTCTCCTAGGTAGAACGTGGCTCAGGTAGTATCAGAAATCATACACTGGAGGTCTGCTGTTAACTTGGCCCTAATTCTTGGAAACCTGTTTAAGGAACTCACCTCCACCTCTAAACTTTGTCATTGGCAACAATGTGAACCAAGACCGGGGTCACTCCCAGCCCCACCCAAATCTGTCTACGATTCCCCACATGTGAACCCTGAGACCAGCAGCAACACCACCTTGTACTGGAGATGGCCGTCCCCTGGGTGCTCAAAGGAATGGCCTGCTCCATACATGCTGCGTCCACATTTTCCCCTAACATGGCAATCTGTTGAGACGACAAATGGGGAAGAAGCGCCCTATCTTCCGTCCCTACTTCCCCTGAGGACCCTCTCAAAATCTATCTCCTTTACCACCTATCTGCCCCTATTTTCCACCTCCAGTTTACTGGCCCCTGCCAGTTTGTTTTTGTTTTTACTCCCTTGCGGGGGCAAATTTTTTCCCCCAGATTGCCAAGCATACCCATGCTGCAAGTCCTGTACAGAGGTGTACACAATCTTTTATGTACCAATAAACTTGAAGTGGTGCTTTAGCAATGAACATGAATTAGTGGACACCTCACTTAACAACCAATGTATCGTATCTCATTGTTTACGGCCAAGATTTATGTTAAAAAGCGTTACCGATGGTGTGCCATATCATCCAGCTGCATCATGAGATGATGAATGGGCACGACTTGAGCAGGGAGCCAGAACGTGTTGCCAACCAAGGAAATGGCAGATATGCTGTCATGCGTGCAGCGCCATTAGCTGATCAAGCAAAGTGTGTAGAGACAGCAGCTGTTTAGGAGGGGGAAAGGGAACGTCATTTTCTGGTTTAATAATGAAGGTGTGTAAGACTGGTAATAGGTTTTCCAGCATACAGACAAATAGGCGCAATAGTAAACAAACATAATAAATTGTGTGTCCGTCTGGTAACCCACAGCAATGGATAGCCCAGAGGCAACATTGAAACGATTGACGGGAAGTGGACAACCTTGAATATGTTTTTCCCTTGCAGTAGACTCAGTTCTTAATGATCTCTATCAGGTTTGACAAGGACATTGCAGACCCCATAACTAGGTGAATTTTCTCCTATGGCTAAGTCACACACAGGAAGAGGAGGTATGTACATAGGATTATTTAAAGGGAAACCTCCATCTTCAGTTTCTGCAGAGCGATGAATTATAAATTTTGGCATATTAACCTCACAAATAAAATACAACGTCCACCGATTCACGCTGCATTTGCTTTTCTACCTAAAAGAACATAAATCCTTTATTCCAGATTCTGTAACTGCCAAACAATTGTCAATGTTGCAGAAACCTGGAGAACAGAGACAGTAAAGAGATGAAAACATTCCATAAAACCTTCCGATAAGATAACTGTAAGTAAAGTTTTTGTTTGGAAAACGGCTCATGAAGAATAGAATAGGGAAGACCCACTGGAAAGGAAAAGTAAAACAAGAGACTTTAAAATAGTACGTCATATTCAGACTCAACAAAGAAGGTCCCAAGTTCTGATCTTCTCATTTCTTAGCTTTATGGTAATGAAGAAACAGTGTGGGAAATCATTTACCATTAAGGTAAAAAAGCAAAATCTAAGTGGATCATGAAGTTCCAGTATAAAGTGGGATAAAGCTGAAATTTCTCCACGATAATCTCAGACCTTCACAGGCAGGAGCATTAGAAGAGGAACACTGAAAAGCTTTTGTTGTTACATAGAACATAGTATTGGAGGTTGTATAAGACACTTCCATCTAGTCCAACCTTATACCCTACCCCTAAGCCTGTATAACAGTTACATAGTAACATAGTATTGAGGTTGTATAAAGACATAGTCCATCTAGTCCAACCTTTATACCCTACCCATAATGTCTGTATAACAGTTACATAGTAACATAGTATTGGAGGTGTTTATAAATACATACGTCCACTAGTCCAACCTTTATACCCTACCCTAATGTCTGTAAACAGTACATAGTAACAAGTATTGAGGTTGTATAAAGACATACGTCCATTGAGTCCAACCTTTATACCCTACCATAATGTCTGTATAATAGTACATAGTAACATAGTATTGGGGTTGTATAAAGACATACGTCCATCTAGTCCAACCTTATACCCTACCCATAATGTCTGTATAACAGTACATAGTAACATAGTATGGAGGTTGTATAAAGACATACGTCCATCTAGTCCACCTTATACCCTACCCATAATGTCTGTATAACAGGTACAATAGAACATAGTATTGGAGGTTGTATAAGACATACGTCCATCTAGTCCAACCTTTATACCCTACCCATAATGTCTGTCTAACAGTTACATAGTAACATATATTGGAGGTTTATAAAGACATACGTCCGTCTAGTCCAACCTTTATACCCTACCCATAATGTCTGTATAACAGTTACATAGTAACATAGTAATTGGAGGTTGTATAAATACATACGTCCATCTAGTCCAACCTTTATACCCTACCCATAATGTCTGTATAACAGTACATAGTAACATAGATTGGAGGTTGTATAAAGACATACGTCCATCTAGTCCAACCTTTATACCCTACCCATAATGTCTGTATAACAGTTACATAGTAAATAATATTGGAGGTTGTATAAAGACATACGTCCATCAGTCCAACCTTATTACCCTACCCATAATATCTGTATAAACGTTACATAGTAACATAGTATTGGAGGTTATATAAAGACATACGTCCATCTAGTCCAACCTTTATACCCTACCCATAATGTCTGTATAACAGTTACATAGAACATATATTGGAGGTTGTATAAAGACATACGTCCATCTAGTCCAAACCTTATTACCCTACCCTAATGTCTGTATAACAGTTACATAGTAACATAGTATTGGAGGTTGTATAAAGACATACGTCATCTAGTCCAACCTTTATACCCTACCCATAATGTCTGTATAACAGTTACATAGTAACATAATATTGGAGGTTTTATAAAGACATACGTCCATCTAGTCCAACCTTTATACCCTAATGTCTGTATAACAGTTACATAGTAACATAGTATTGGAGGTTGTATAAAGACATACGTCCATCTAGTCCAACCCTTTATACCCTACCCATAATGTCTGATAACAGTTACATAGTAACATAGTATTGGAGGTTGTATAAAGACATACGTCCATCTAGTCCAACCTTTATACCCTACCCATAATGTCTGTATAACAGTTACATAGTAACATAGTATGGAGGTTGTATAAAGACATACGTCCATCTAGTCCAACCTTTATACCCTACCCAATGTCTGTAAACAGTTACATAGTAACATAGTATTGGAGGTTGTATAAAGACATACGTCCATCTAGTCCACCCTTATTACCCTACCCATAATGTCTGTATAACAGTTACATCGTAACATAGTATTGGAGGTTGTATAAAGACATACGTCCATCTGTCCAACCTTTATACCCTACCCATAATGTCTGTATACGTTACATACTAACATAGTATTGGAGGTTGTATAAAGACAATACGTCCATCTAGTCCAACCTTTATACCCTACACATAATGTCTGTATAACAGTTACATAGTAACATAGTATTGGAGTTGTATAAAGACATACGTCCATCTAGTCCAACTTTATACCCTACCCATAATGTCTGTATAACAGTTACATAGAAACATAGTATTGGAGGCTGTATAAAGACATACGTTATCTAGTCAACCTTATACCCTACCCATAATACTATATAACAGTTACATAGTAACATAGTATTGGAGGCTGAATAAAGACATACGTCCATCTAGTCCAACCTTTATACTACCCATAATGTCTGTAACAGTTACATAGTAACATAGTATTGGAGGTTGTATAAAGACATACGTCCATCTAGTCCAACCTTTATACCCTACCCATAATGTCTGTATAACAGTACAAGTACATAGTATTGGAGGCTGGATAAAGACATATGTCCAGTGTTCCAACTTATACCCTACCCATAATGTCTGTATAACAGTTACATAGAACATAGTATTGGAGGCTGTATAAAGACATAGTCCATCTAGTCCAACCTTTATACCCTACCCATAATGTCTGTATAACCAGTTACATAGTAACATAGATTGGAGGATATAAAGACATACGTCCATCTAGTCCAACCTTTATACCTTACCATAATGTCTCTATATAAGAGTTACACAGTAACATAGTATTGGAGGTTGTATAAAGACATACGTCCATCTAGTCCAACCTTTATACCCTACCCATAATGTCTGTATAAAGTACAATAGTAACATAGTATTGGAGGCTGTATAAAGACATACGTTTATCTAGTCCAACCTTTATACCCTACCCATAATAACTATATAACAGTTACATAGTAACATAGTATTGGAGGCTGAATAAAGACATACGTCCATCTAGTCCAACCTTATACCCTACCCATAATGTCTGATAACAGTTACATAGTAACATAGTATTGGAGGTTGTATAAAGACATACGCCATCTAGTCCAACCTTTATACCCTACATAATGTCTATAACAGTTACATAGTAACATAGTATTGGAGGCGTATAAAGACATACGTTATCTAGTCCAACCTTTATACCCTACCCATAATGTCTGTATAACAGTTACATAGTAACATAGTATTGGAGGTTGTATAAAGACATACGTCCATCTAGTCCAACCTTTATACCCACCCATAATGTCTGTATAACAGTTACATAGTAACATAGTATTGGAGGTTGTTAAAGACATAGTCCATCTAGTCCACCTTTATACCCTACCCATAATGTCTGTAAACAGTACTAGTAACATAGTATTGGAGGCTGGATAAAGACATATGTCCATGTAGTCCAACCTTTATACCCTACCCATAATGTCTGTATAAACGTTACATGTAACATAGTATTGGAGGCTGATAAGACATACGTCCATCTAGTCCAACCTTTATACCCTACCCTAATGTCTGTATAACAGTTACATAGTAACATAGTATTGGAGGTTATATAAAGACATACGTCCATCTAGTCCAACCTTTATACCTACCCATAATGTCTATATAAGAGTTACACAGTAACATAGTATTGGATGTTGTTATAAGACATACGTCCATCAGTCCAACCTTTAACCCTACCCATAATGTCTGTATAACAGTTACACAGTAACATAGTATTGGAGGTTATATAAAGACATACGTCCATCTAGTCCAACATTATACCCTACCCATAATGTCTGTCTAACAGTTACCAGTAACATAGTATTGGAGGTTGTAAAAAGACATACGTCCCATCTAGTCCAACCTTATACCCTACCCATAATGTCTGTATAACAGTTTACAGTAAAATAGTATTGGAGGTTGATGATAGACATACGTCCACTAGTCCAACCTTTATACCCTACCCAATATGTCTGAATAACAGTTACATAGTAACATAGTATTGGAGGTTGTATAAAGACATACGTCCATCTAGTCCAACCTTTATACCCTACCCATAATGTCTGTATAACAGTTACATAGAACATAGTATTGGGGCTGTATAAAGACATATGTCCATCTAGTCCAACCTTTATACCCTACCCATAATGTCTGATAACAGTTACATGTAACATAGTTTGGAGGTTATATAAAGACATACGTCCATCTAGTCCAACCTTTATACCTTACCCATAATGTCTATAAGAGTTACACAGTAACATAGTATTGGAGGTTGTATAAAGACATAGTCCATCTAGTCCAACCTTTATACCCTACCCATAATGTCTGTCTAACAGTTACATAGTAACATAGTATGGGGTTGATAAAGACATACGTCCATCTAGTCATCCTTTATACCCTACCCATAATGTCTGTATAACAGTTACATACTAACATAGTATTGGAGGTTGTATAAAGACATACGTCCATCTAGTCCAACCTTTATACCCTACCCATAATGTCTGTATAACAGTTACATAGTAACATAGTATTGGAGGTGGTTATAAAGACATAAGTCCATCTAGTCCGACCTTTATACCCACCCATACTGTATAACAGTTACAAAGTAACATAGTATTGGAGGTGTATAAAGACATACGTCCATCTTGTCCAACCTTATCCCTACCCATAATGTCTGTAACAGTTACATAGTAACATAGTATTGGAGGTTGTATAAAGACATACGTCCATCTAGTCCAACCTTTATCCCCTACCCATAATGTCTTTAACAGTTACATAGTAACATGTATTGGAGGTTGTATAAAGACATACGTCCATCTAGTCCAACCTTTATACCCTACCTAATGCTGTATAACAGTACATAGTAACAGTATTGGAGGTTGTATAAAGAAATACGTCCATCTAGTCCAACCTATCCCCTAACCATAAGTCATTAATATATTGTGGACAAGTTGAATATAGATTTGAATTAATCTATTATATATTTACACAGATGAAGTGTATAGATAATTCTGTGAGTGTCCCGATTAAGACACATGTGCAGTGACAGTGATTGTATTGCCAAATGCTTCGCAGTCCGAGTACGTTTAAGAATTAACTGCATTGGAGCAAAATATAAACAGGGTCGGTGCTCCATCTAGTGTTAATTCAGTTTATTGTTTTCACATTGAGCCCACTGAACCAATAGAGAAAATGTACAGGATTAGGCGATCTGAAGCTTGCGAGATGGACGTGTGTCTTTAAAACTTCCAACTATGCTATGTAACTGTTATACAGACATTATGGTAGGTATATAAGGTGGACTAGATGACGTATGTCTTTACAACCTACCAATACTATGTTACTATGTAAATGTATACAGACATTATGGGTAGGGTATAAGGTCGGACTAGATGGACGTATGTCTTTATACAACCTCCAATACTATGTTACTATTGAACTGTTATACAGACATTATGGGTAGGGTTATAAAGGTCGGACTAGATGACGTATGTCTTATATACAACCTCCAATACTATGTTTATGTAACTGTTAGACAGACATTATGGGTAGGGATAAAGGTCGGACTAGATGGACGTATGTCTTTATACAACCTCCAATACTATGTTACTATGTAACCGTTAGACAGAAAATTATGGGTAGGGTATAAAGGTTGGACTGGATGGACGTATGTCATACAACCTCAATACTATGTTACTATGTAACTGTTATACAGACATTATGGGTAGGTATAAAGGATGGACTAGATGGAGTATGTCTTTATACAACCTCCACTACTATGTTACTATGTAACTGTTATACAGACATATGGGTAGGGTATAAGGTTGGACTGGATGGACGTATGTCTTTATACAACCTCCAATACTATGTTATATGTAACTGTATACAGACATTATGGGTAGGGTATAAAGGTTGGACTAGATGGACGTAGTCTTATACAACCTCCAATACTAGTTACTATGTAACTGTTATACAGACATATGGGTAGGGTATAAAGGTTGGACTAGATGGACGTTGTCTTTATACAACCTCCAATACTATGTTACTTTGTAACAATTTATCCACCTCCAAATTTTTGTTAATATTCCAATAAGCCACCAGACACTGACTGAGGTCTTAATGATACATTGCTAGGCCACACTCACTTTTTTGCGATTGCGCTGCGTTTTTTTTCTAACATTGCGTTTCTGCATGCGGTCACCATTTTAAAGTGAAATCGCATGTGATTTCGGATCTCAAAAGAAGAAATCACATGTGATCGCGGTTTGCAGCGCAGTGTGGCCGTACTCTAGGCTACTTTCATATGAATGTTCCAGATGTTTGCCTAAGCTTGGTATACACAGTACTGATAAAGGGACAGTTCTGTTGTTACTGACGGGATTGGTATTTTTTGGTACTGTGTGTACCTGCAAAATGACTGTTTCCGATGCTGATGAAGGAAAGTCGTTACTTCCTGAGTCACCCCCTGTACTAAATAGGATAGTCCCCAATGATCTCCCTATATTGTAGTTGTGTCCAACATGCAGTCCATTTGGGCATGTTTGTCCATTTTTCCCCTAGTGGTCTAGTTGAGGTACTGCACTCCATTCATATCGCAGTGCAGTGCCTGATATAGCAAGCAGTCAGTGTACTATACTTTTTGTGAATGGAGCTCTGAGTCCCATTCAAATAGGATTTTGGGGGGGGGGGCGGAGATCAATATTTAGGTGATCAGTTCTGATCGCAATTATTGATCTTTGCCAATGAATGAAAAATCACTTCTGGAAAGCTTTCCGGGAAGTGATTTTTCCGATGGGATGTTGACTTGGAAAAGGGGATTTATGCCGTATTCCAAGTTCGTTATCATTCCCTAAGATGATCTGATGATTATCTGTGAATGATAAAAAAAATAAAGTGAAATGTACATACAAAAATCTTAAAGAGATACACACCCTATTATTGTTCTATGAGGCCCTTGGGTCAAATGGGTTCTATACTTATTAATTTGGCTTGAAAAAGCCAAATTCCTGTTCTTTTCTTCTTTTCTCCGTTTTATACTTCCGCTTTTTGGACCGTATCTCCTCCCACAGTTTTGAGTAGAGACATGAAATTCGGTACAGACGTGCGGGGCTATAGGAGAAGTGGTCTATCTTCTAGCTAAGGAATCCGCGGAAGCGTTACGGCGTTATCGTGAATTTCGAACATTTTTTCCCATAGACTATAATGGTAACAATCCTCATATGTGGATATTTCAAAAAGTTTTTTTCATGGTATAAATACAAATAGTGATACCCCCAACCCCCACACAGACCCGCTACAACCCACCTACTGACCTACCTTCCATTCCCATGGAAGCCATATTTAAAGGGATACTAAAGTCAAAAAAACGAATTTATATTTATCCTCAATAAAATATAGTTTTATGGTTATAAACACAAAAAAGACATACCCCCTCAACCAGACCCAGGTACACACACCTACTGATCTACTTCCTATTACAGTGGCAGCCATACTTAAAGGGAATAAAGTAAAAAAAACAAATTTAGATTATCCTCATAAAGATAGTATGGTTATAAACACAAAAAAGACATTACCCCTCAACCAGACCCAGGTACACACACCTACTGATCTACTTACCATACTGTGGCAGCCATACTAAAGGGTAACTAAAGTAAAAAAAACAAATTTAGATTATCCTCAATAAAAAGATATTTTTATGTGTATAAACACAAAAAAGACATACCCCTCAACCAGACCCAGGAACACACCCTACTGATTACTATCCATTACTGTGGCGCCATACTTAAAGGGGTAACTAAAGTAAAAAAAAATATTTGATCAATCAAAAAAATTATTTTTTTAACCCCCACGTGGCAGGCACATACACCTACTGACTACCTCCCATTTCTGTTGGAGCCATACTATAGGGAAATAAAGTAAAAAAAAAAAAAATTTGAACAATCATCAAAAAAGTTTGTTGTTTTTTAAACCCCCAAGTGGCACAGTCAACACCACTGACCTACCTCCATTACTGTTGCAACCATACTCAAGGGTAACTAGTCAAAAATGTTTTTTGACCATATCAAAAAAGTTTTTTTAACAACCAACCTGACACAGGTACACAAACCTACTGATCTACTTATCCATTACTGTGGCAGACATACTAAGGGTAACTAAAGTCAAAAAAAACATTTTGATCAAAAATCTATCATTGAAAATGGGTAATTTTGCCCTAACCAATCGAGTGTAGTTCTGATTGATTGGATCAAAATTAGCACCACTTTGGCTGGGTACACACAAGTTTTTTTGTCCCAAACAAGCGTTCACACTACACTCATCATTCCCATTATGAGTTTTAAGAACCTGCCGCAAAAACACATATTCCCTTCCAAAATGCAGCCCTTCAAGCCAATTCAAAGTTTATACTTAAACTTCCCTTTCTAGTTGTATATGGTAAGTGTGTACCCAGCTTTACTAAGGATGAAGTTAGACGGATAAAGTGATAAAATCTGCATGTACAAATGAAGGATAAAGGAGAAGATAGAAATAAGGAAAGTGATAAAGGTTGTCATTGCCTTTAATATAAGGATTATTTGTGCAATTCAATGCCCCAATCTCGTGGACTTTCATCTTGATGTATAGGAATATTATTAATAAGCTCCTTTCCAGCATATAAATACTATATACTATACTTCTTGTTATCATGAAAAAACTAAGGTGTTTGTTAGAAATCTCACTGACCAATGACTTTATAGTTTATAGTATTTGAGGTTGAATAAAGACATACGTCCATCCAGTCCAACCCATCTGCAATATCCCTCATTTCCTGCCTAACTGTTGTCCAGAGGAAGGCAAAAAACCACCAAATTTATGAAGGGGGAAAAATTCTGACTCCAAGTGGCAATCGGAATTTCCCTGGATCAACTCTACTTTATGTATCAATACCAGTAACTGTAACATTCCTTGTTTGTAGAACTCATCCAGCTTTTTATTAAACTGACCAATGAACCTGCCATAACAACGTCCACTGGAAGACAGTTCCATAGCTTTACCGTTCTCACAGTGACAAACCCTTTCCCAACTCTACTTAGGTATCAATACCAGTACTTGAACATCCTTGTTTGTAGAAACTCATCCAGCTTTATAAACTGACCAATGAACCTGCCAAACAACGTCACTGGAAGACAGTTCCATAGCTTTACCGTTCTCACAGTGACAAACCCTTTCCCAACTCTACTTATGTATTCAATACCAGTAAATGTAAACATCCTTGTTTGTAGAAATCTCATCCAGCTTTATTAAAATGACCAATGAACCTGCCAAACAACGTCCACTGGAAGACCGTTTCATAGCTTTACCATTCTCACAGTGACAAACCTTCCAACTCTACTTTATGTATCAATACAGTAACTTGTAAATTCCTTGTTTGTAGAAACTATCCAGTTTTATTAAACTGACCAATGAAACTGCCATAACAACGTCCACTGGAAGACAGTTCCATAGCTTTACCGTTTCACAGTGACAAACCCTTTCCCACTCTCTTATGTATCAATACCAGTAACTTGTAACATTCCTTGTTTGTAGAAACTCATCCAGCTTTATTAAACGACCATGAACCTGCCATAACAACGTCCACTGGAAGACAGTTCCATAGCTTTACCGATCTCACAGTGACAAAACCCTTTCCCAACTCTACTTTATGTATCAATCCCAGTAACTTGTAACATTCCTTGTTTGTAGAAACTCATCCAGCTTTTTATTAAACTGCCAATGAACCTGCCATAACAACGTCCACTGGAAGACAGTTCATAGCTTTAACGTTCTCACAGTGACAAACCCTTCCCAACTCTACTTTATGACACATCCCAGTACTCTGTAACATTCCTTTTTGTAGAAACTCATCCAGCTTTTTATTAAACGACCAATGAACCGCCATAACAACGTCCACTGGAAGACGTTCCATAGCTTTACCGTTCTCACAGTGACAAACCCTTTCCAAATCTACTTTATGTATCAATCCCAGTAACTTGTAACATTCCTGTTTGTAGAAACTCATCCAGCTTTTTTTAAACTGACCAATGAACCTGCCAAACAACGTCCACTGGAAGACAGTTCCATAGCTTTACCGTTTCTACAGTGACAAACCCTTTCCCAACTCTACTTATATATCAATACCAGTAACTTGTAACATTCCTTGTTTGTAGAAACCACACCAGCTTTTATTAAACTGACCAATGAACCTGCCATAACAACGTCCACTGGAAGACAGTTCCATAGCTTTACCGATCTCACAGTGACAAAACCCTTTCCCCACATCTACTTTATGTATCAATCCAGTAACTTGAACATTCCTTGTTTGTAGAAAAATCATCCAGCTTTTATTAAACGACCAATGAACCTGCCATAACAACGTCCACTGGAAGACAGTTCCATAGCTTTACCGTTCTCACAGTGAAAACCCTTCCCAACTCTACTTTATGTATCAATCCAGTAACTTGTAACATTCCTTGTTTGTAGAAACTCATCCAGCTTTTTATTAAACTGACCAATGAACCTGCCATAACAAAGTCCACTGGAAGACAGTTCCATAGCCTTACCGTTCTCACAGTGACAAACCCTTTCCCAACTTGAACCCTAAAACTTTTTCTTCAAGTCTTAAAGGATGTCCACGGTGTCTTGACATGTTCTAATGGTGAAACATGCCCCAGATAGTTTTTTGTATGGCCCGTTAATGTATTTATACACAGTAATCATATCCCCAACAAGCGCCTTCTCCAGCGTACATAATTGTAACCTTTCCAGTCTCTCTTCATATTCAAGCTCCCCCAATCCCATTATTTAGTTGCCCTTCTCTGAACCTTCATTTCAAAGATCCTTTTTGTACACAGGATTCCAAAATTGCACTGCATATTCCAAATGAGGCCTTACCAATGCTTTGTAAAGAGGGAGGAAACATTTTCCTCCCTTGAATCCATACCTCTCTTTATACAAGACCATACCATGCTGGCTCTGCTGTGTGCCACCTGGCACTGCTGCTACCTTTAAGTTTGTTTCCACCAGAACTCCAAGATCCCTTTCCAACAGGGATTCACTTAACACAGAGCCATTTAAAGTATAAGTAGCACAAGTATTTTTAAGTCCAAATGCATCACCTTACATTTATCAACATTGAATTTCATCTGCCACTTGCAGCCCAATGTGACAATCTATCTAGATCCCCTTGCAACGATTGCACATCCTCTGAGTTTTTAATGGTCGACAAAGTTTGTGTCGTCAGCAAACACAGAAACCTTGCTGACAATACCCACTTTCCAAATCATAATAAATAGATTAAATAGAAGCGGCCCCAAAACAAACCCTGTGGCACCCCTTTAATTGGAAGAAAGAATGATTAATCTGCTTACTGCACACACAGTCCTTGCACAGCACAAACAATCCTTATTTCAAACTTTCACACACACCATACAACCATCAAATGATTAAATGTCCTCTTTTTCTTGTCCTTGGGATCAAGGTCCTTAAGAGCAGGGACTTTACACACGTTCTAATCACCTAACCTATTTTTTAGTTTACCGGTATTTGAAGAAAGGTAAAGGATCCGTGTATTGCCTCTCTGTTTTCAATTAAAGATCAGGATCCAGGAACTAAGTTACAGAACTTTCCCGGTACCGCACTGCTCTGCTGTTCTTCTGACAAGTCCTGACGGAGCTTGTACTGTATGCACAGGCCATTTAGTGCATGATCCTTAGGGACCTGTCAGAAGAAAATTGAAGGAGCAAAAAGTTCCCCCTTTGTCCTGGCTCCTGATCATTTAATGAAGAACGGGAGGCAAGACACAGCTCCTTTACCTCCCATTCTTCAATGAAACTGAGAAATACAAACTAACTTTGGCAGCGGAGATGCCCTTTAACATACACTTTCAGGCAGTAAAATGGCTGCCTCTAGCCATGCTGCTCGCCCTATCCCGCAGTTATCAATGCAAGAAAACTGAAATGCAGCATACAAGAGAGGCCATAGTACTCTTCTTGCATACCTGTAACATACATAAATACACATACACGGATAATACATATAACCTTTATTGAAAAATCAGGACTGTTGTTTGAATCGATCGAATATACTTACCTGGAGGCACCTGGTGGAAGTGTATGGAAGAGGGCACATGGACAGATAGACCATTTGGAATAACAAAATGCAAGATTGCCTGACAAAATGGCGGTGTGTAGTGAACCATCCAGCACTGAAACAGTAAACTGAGCCGCACCAGGACTGTTTGGACCAATCACACACAGCAGAACATTTAAAGGATAGCCAATCAGAACAAGGAATATATTATACCCTTGTGCAGGAGTAAGGCACAGGATCCAATAATCAGCACAATCAGTGCCCATTATAAGGGAATTGTGGTTATTCCCAATGTGCACTGATCATCCAAGAGATCAATGTAACAGAGACGCTCTGTCACTTTCTGTCAATAGGGGAGGGTGGTAGATACACACAGACTGCAGTATTTCCTTCTCTGGGGTCTCTAAGCTTTAGTTCTCAATGACTAATTTCCCATTGTATCTCCCACCATAAAGTAATAACCTAGACCTGGGACAAGGGGTGCATGTTAGTAAGCTGTGTGTACAAGGCTACACCACATGATCATTTCAACCAATAGTCCCAGTGAAGGGGGAGGTTGCATCTTTGTGAATGTGTGGTTTATTGGGACAATGGTGTCTGGCAACTTTAGATCCCTTTAATTGTGTTGAGAGTGAGCAGTCTCCTGTAGGCTGGGTACACACGGGCAGATTTATGCCCCAATCAACCTTCCGTGTATTGGGGTGAAAAATCTGTCCAAACATGTGATGGAAGTGTTGGTAAACCACGTGGGATCGTGAGGTTCCCTATGGAAAGGTCGGCCCCAGTCTGTCGGACGAGTGAACGCTCGTCGGGGCAAAATATCCCTGTGTGTGCCCAGCCTTACTGCTTGTGTCAAATGTGTAATGGCAGTCAAATTCCACAGGAGAGAACTAGTATTCTCTCCAAAACAGAAAAAACCTTAAAGAAATAACCATTTTATACAATCAGTGACGGGGAGAAAAGTAATGTACATTGCAGCGAATGCAATCACATTGGATAAGCGATAAGATCTGGTCATTGACCTCCTCAGGATAACCAGAAACTTACAGGGAGATTCAGAAAAGTTCTTATTTAAAATGGTGCAATTTTGCCCCAACCAATCAGATCTTATGTAACATTTGAAAGCTAACTCTGATTTGGGGGCAAAATTAGCACCATTTTTAACGATAAGAACTTTTATTGGATCTCCTTGTTAGTTATGCACAAAACACTATAGAACGGTTCATATAATAGAGAAAGTAGCAATTGCCCAATGTCCTTTAAGCATTATACGTATTGTATAATTACGACAGTCATGTGCAAAACCGTGACATAACAATAAACACTGAACCTACAGGAAACAGAAGTGTATTGACGGAGCTCAGCTCGTCCTAACCTTGATCTGGGTTACGGAGAGTTTCTGATTTACATATTGTACGGAGGTTGGGGTCTTATCCTACTGTATTCTTATCCTTTCTGCTTTGATCTAGAGATATAAATCATTTCGCTCCCTGAAACAGCTCCTCTAAGTTGGTTGGTGGGAACACCGAAGGATTGTTCCTAAATATTTGAGCATTTGGATTAGACACTGTCAATGGATCAGCAACCTCTCCTTTACCCAGAAGTGAATTATCACAACAGGAAAAATCTTTGGATACATCTGATACATCACTGAACTCGTCTTCCACTTCAAGGGACCCCATAATTGTTTGTATAGGTTACACCCATCCGGGTCATAGTATCTGTTGTATTCAGTTCAATCAACTGGACTTGATCCTTGTCTACAAGAAGTTTAGACATTTCACAAGTCATCCAACTATCCAAACGTCTTCAAGAACGAACTTCAAGTCCAATTGATCTAACGGAATACAACAGATCCCCCATAATTGCAACTCCATTTTAAAAGGCCATGTCCACCGGAAAAAAAACTTTGCTCTGAAAGGTAGTGACCCCCCAAACCCCACTTTCACGATATTCAGTTTGAAAAGACGCTCCTGAACTTCCTTACGACCCGGTCCCTTCCCACTCTCTGCAACTGCTGCTGACAGCCGCTCCACTTCCTGGTTGCAGGTGTCAGTTGCGGCACTGAAATCCCTGCTCCTGTTTTGCTCGAAACGAGCTTGAAACAGGAGGAGGGGGCAGCACCTAGACAGCAAGGGACGGGTCCTGGTGAATATCGCGAAAGTGGTGTTGGGTGGGGGGGGGGGAGATCTACATTTTTGAGCAAAGTTTTTTTTTGAGTGGACTTGCCCTTTAATCATTTAAACCACAATACTCCAAGGATTATGTCAGTTAGTCCTCTCCTTATCACCATCCCAAATATCTACTGTGGGTCCAGCCACCTGAATTGTGGGTCTGGGGGGCTGCTTGTAGTTTATCTAAACAAAAAGAAAATGTAACAAGTAGGTCCCAGTTGGGTAGGGAACAAGCTTAGGTAGTTGTTGGGTCAGAATTATCGGTGTCCAGTGAACCTGGGGTAACAGTCTGCGTATAATCAGAAACAAACTCCAGCTGGTGCAAATTCTCATACCCTTTCCACTTCTTTAAGGGACAGGCCTGGCGAAATGCGTGGCAGAGCCACATTATAACAACTGCAAGGCTGCCCGGCGTAAGAGACTTCTCCTCTCTCATCTTGTATGAAAAATGAAGTGGGCAGATGCTGATGACATGGCGGACAACATTCAGCTTCACCTGGACCTTCCATGCTCGGTCCAAATACCAAACTCGTCTCTGAGCGGCGTAGCGGAGTGAGAACGGTACAGTGCTGGTTTAGCAATTGATGATATAGTCCGGGGGCACAGACTCGTGATGAAAACTGATGGTCACACATTTCACGTCAGGCCTGGAATCCGTATGGCTCTAAATGATCTCCATAAACCTGTGGCTCGCTTTGTCTTGTACAGGCACCAAAACTTGTGCAATGATTCCGGCAATTTAAAACTCACATCAAACTCGACCCAGGGAGACTAATAAGAGCAAAAATGTCTTTGGGTTGGAAGCCAGGACTAAACAGGAGATCAAGCATGTGTTTCTATCACAGGGTGTTTAGAGTCCCCCGTCCAGCACAAGTCTCACCACACTCGACGCTTGTAGGAAGTCCCTTGGCCTGGTGGGACTTGTTCTAATGCTTCTCTCAAGTGCCTGGTATCCCACACATTTAGAGAGCGTGTTGGTTTCCACCCTGGGGACTGCTGGCATGACATGTGGTGCCGGTACAGTTCAGATGAGGTCCTTGTTGGAGAATCGTTTTGGTTCTCTACATGATCAGTGTTTAGGAAAGGCTCAGTATGGCCAAGGAAGGTCAGAGGATTTTCAACCACCGTTTCAGCGCTAGGGTTTGGTTTAAGCCAAGCTGTGGATCGTTCCCAGAGCTCCCTCTAGCAGTGAAAGTTCTGTAAACCCTGCATTAAGCGTGACTGTTCGCATCGCATGCAACTAAACGACCAAACACTTTCAGGAAGCTTATCTTGTCCTGTGTACAGAGGAGAATCCATTGCATGTAGAGAACCTGGAATGTTCAGTCTAGTGATCTCTTTGTTGGAGCTTTGTTACATCGCCTGGAATTTCCACTTTCCGCACTAGTTTGGATGGATCTCAATCCAGAAAAATAGGATCTCAATGGCCCGACCTCTTGTGCGTAAGTAAGAATCCAAATGCCCAGAGATACCAAGAGAAAGCTTAAGGTTCTGACCATCAGCTGTTTAAACCACCAGATATGGTACCAGGTACGGTGTCCTCTGGTTGAGCTTGTCACTTAATGCCGCTTTGCTGTGAAGTACATTTTAGAACACTCAGTGCTGAGGAAAACACACACACACAATCATTAACCACATATACACACTGTCAGGGTTATTTAATAAATTCTTATCGTTTAAAATGGTGCTAATTTTGCCCCAACCAATCAGATGTCAGCTTTCAAATGTTAAAAAGATCTGATTGGACTATTCCCAACTTAAAAAAACAAACATTCTGTGCTGATTAAATCCCCTGTAGCTTTTTATTCTTACTGATGCAACCAAAACCTTTCTAAAAGTGGCGTCCGAATGGCTAAACCGCGTCTATCGACCGAAATGCCGTTCGTTGTGGGGGTCGAGGGGTCAGAGGTCTGCTGCAAAATCGTACGTGGGTACGAAGCTTTATCTCCACTCTCATTGAACATGCCCATCGTCCTTTCCTTGCTCTCAGAAAATGTGAACATTTGATATAGAAGGTTGCTGTAAAATTGCAGGGAATTTTAATAAATTGATTTTGAATTATCTATTTATAACTCATTGCAAATTTATAACGGTAATAGAATATTTTTGACACGTGTATTTCAGCATAGAAAACCTATTTATGTAGAAAAACTTAGGATGCTTATAGGGAAGGTAGCAGCCTCTTTCCATAAAGGACATATCCACCCTAACAGCCCTAGTTCCCTCGGCAGCCTTCTGCTTGCTTCGTGTTTCAGTGCATGGAAGCAAGTAGAAGAGGTCGTGTCTCAGCCAATCACAGGGAGTTGCGGTCCGGTACAGTTTGATTGACTGCATGAAGGGAGGAGTCAGCATTCTGCCATATTGGTGGAAATAATATTTCTTAAAGGGCAGTCCAGCCAAAAATGATGCTTTAAAATGGGTATTAGCCCCCCAAACCCCACTTTCGCAGTTGTCACATTTCAAAGATGCCCCAAAGCTTACTTACTAGACCCGGTCCATCACGGCTATTCCACGCCCTAGGAGCGGGCTCCTAGGGGGCGTGGAATATTCAAGCTGTTGCGAGCAAAAACAGGACCAGGGACTTCTGCAACTGACAAGACGCTTCTCTTCCTGGTTGCGACTGATATACCACTGACAACTTAGTTACAGTATACTGATCTGTCACTTATGTCTCATCCCTATCTCCTCTAGACGTAAGGTTACATCTGGACCTGGACACTTCTACCCCCTTACTGACCATCACAGACCGACTAGTTATAATCCACTGACAATTAGTTACAGATACTGATCTCACCTTATGTCTCATCCCCATCTCCTCTAGACTGTAAGGTACAATTGGACGGACACTTCTACCCCTCTTACTGACCCAGTCATCCCCCCACCCACACACACACACCTTCAAACTCCTACAGCTAAAAGAAAATCTACTTGATTTGAGCAGTTATTACATCTCCAGTGGCTCATCTTCCTAATGCAAAGCAGTTTTACTTTCACTATAACATTTCACATTTCACAATCCTTTTTTTTAAAAGAAATTGACCATTTGCTGTGATTTCATTTCAAACAAGTAAAACCAATTGACTTGATTATAAGCCAAGGGTAGAGAAATTAGTATCTATACTGCCACCGTGACCACAAATGGTATATCTTTATTGTAGGGGGGGAGGGGGTGTGTATCACTAAGATTTTTTGTATGCGCATTTCACTTTATTTTTTTTTTTAACTCCAAAGAGATAATTAACACCTTACTCTGGGGGTTCCTATAACACCTCTTAGCCACTATCCAATCACACCCTTAACACCTGGCTGTGACATTTAATTGGGATTTTCCAGGGTACATTTGCCACAGATTCTTGTACAAGTCATTCTGAATTGAGAAAGCCAGTCGGGTGACTAGCGAAACATCTCACAGAACTACATTTCAAGTCCAGTTGATCTAATTGAATACAACAGATATACCATGACCTGGATGAATGAGAACCTTCACAAGCATATCCCAAAGATAATCATTAGATGCTCTTAGGGAATGATAATGAACTTGGAATACGGGCATAAAGGACATCCAAGTCAAAATCCGATTGGAAAAATCACTTCCTGGAACAGATTTTTCAGGAAATGATTTTTCATTCATTGGCAGAGATCAATAATTAAGTGATTCGAAATGATCACCTAATATTGATCTCTGCCCCCATCTATGCAAAGACTTAGAAAAAATCCTATTTGTGAATGGAACTCCTGAGCTCCATTCAAAATACTATAGTAAGCTGTCATTTACTGACAGCTTCCTATAGTTGTACTGCACTGTGATATGAATGGAGATTGCAGCGCAGTACCTCTACTAGACTACCAGGTAGCACAGAGGAAGCCTCAGGTTCATTTTAAAAATTAAGAACCTTGGCTTATACCGGGTATATACGGTAAGCAGCATACAGAATATGTTCTATTCTCATTGTATTTAGCTCCAATGAATAAACGCTGCAAATGTATTCTATTTAAAGACAAACACTTTGATCATGAGCTGTAAAGGAGTCAGGCTCAGAAACTATAGTTAACCCGCTGAGCCATTTAAGCTCTGGGCACTTCATTGTCATAGCAGTTCATAATACTAACTCTACTGTAAATGAATCGCCTGTGAAATGGCTATAATTATAATGAGACAGAACAAACGGTTTTCTGCAGTCAAGTCTTGAGATAGCAAGGATGTTATTTTAAAGTAAGGAAATGCAATAGATGAAGAATGATCGTTTTCATTTTTTTCCAGAGCTATGCACAAGAATGTGCTATCTTGGGAAGAATTTGTCTTTATAAATAACCTAGTTAAACATTTCTCCTCCTAAACATTAATATTCTCAAGATTCAAAGGGCTGTTAATAATAGCCAACAATACATAGACTTAAATATAAAGCATTCCAAGGCTCATCAGTGTCTACATCCACAGTGAACAAGTGGCAATATTTAATTTGTTCTGCTATTATGTTATAAGAAAATAATAAAACAAGAGCCTGATGCAATAAAAAACAATCAGATGTTAGCGTTATTGGTTACTGCAGTTTGATGAATTTCTGTGTGTAACAAAACATATTTACAAAAAACAAACAAACAACATTTTGGTGACAAAAACTATATTTAGTTGACCAAAAGAAAATCATTGGTAACAAAACATACATTAGTCAACAAAAAAACAACAGTAGCACCAAAATAATAATTTGATGACCAAATGTTTTGTTGAACAAAATGTACAGTGGATTAAAATGGAAAATTGAATTTTTTTGTATAAAAAAAGTGATGAAAAGGAACATATACTGGCAAAAAGAAAAGTTTGTAGACCAGAACATCTTGTAGCTTAAAGGGCAAGTCCAGCCCCAAAATGAAAACTTACATACAGGTAAATAAACCCCCAAAACCCTAAACAATTATAGTTTGAAATCTGAAATATATAAGTCTAACCTGAAATCCTGCACAATTCCTGTTTCCACTGTTTCTGCTTCCTGGTTCTTCCATGTACAACTGTCAGTTATGGATTGACAGTTGACATCACAGCCAATGACTGAATGTTAATCCCTGTCTGCCTCTTCTGAGCATGCCAGGCTCAGTACAGGTTTCAAATTGCTCAGTTTCCATGTGGAATCAGGAGCATAGCAGGATACAGTAATGTCATAGGACAAACTATGATATATCAACATATTTTAAAGAGGCCATTCTTCTAAAAGGTTTCTATGATGGAGTGGAGTTGTCCTTTAAGTGATGTTTTAGTACACAAATGCAAAAGGAAAAAAAAGCACACTTTTGTTATGTTTGGTAATGATAATAGTAAATGGCAATAAACATGATAATGTCAAGCTTTCCCTTTAATCCTTAAAGAAAATATAAACTGGTAATTTTTTACTTCCCTTAATTGTGTCTGAAAAAATGTGAACAGGTGGTAATGACTTCTGCCCATTAAACAGCAATGTACCTAATAAAATCAATTACAAGGTGTCGTCATCCCCCCCCACACACACACACCTTCAAACTCCTACAGCTAAAAGAAAATCTTACTTGATTTGAGCAGTTATTACATCTCCCAGTGATGCTTATCTTCCTAATGCAAAGCAGTTTTACTTTCACTTTATAACATTTCACATTTCACAATTCCTTTTTTTTTTTAAAGAAAATTGACATCATTTTGCTGATTTCATTTCAAACAAGTAAAACCAATTGACTTGATTATAAGCCAAGGGTAGAAATTATGATCTATACTGCCACCGTGACCACAAATGGTATATCTTTATTGTAGGGGGGGAGGGGTGTGTATCACTAAGATTTTTTTGTATGCGCATTTCACTTTATTTTTTTTTTTTAACTCCCAAAGAGATAATTAACACCTTACTCTGGGCGTTCCTATAACACCTCTTAGCCACTATCCAATCACACCCTTAACACCTGGCTGTGACATGCTAATTGGGATTTTCCAGGGTACATAATTGCCACAGATTCTTGTACAAGTCATTCTGAATTGAGAAAGCCAGTCGGATGACTAGCGAAACATCTTCAAGAACTACATTTCAAGTCCAGTTGATCTAATTGAATACAACAGATATACCATGACCTGGATGAATGAGAACCTTCACAAGCATATCCCAAAGATAATCATTAGATGCTCTTAGGGAATGATAATGAACTTGGAATACGGGCATAAAGGACATTTCCAAGTCAAAATCCGATTGGAAAAATCACTTCCTGGAACAGATTTTTCAGGAAATGATTTTTCATTCATTGGCAGAGATCAATAATTAAGTGATTCGAAATGATCACCTAATATTGATCTCTGCCCCCATCTATGCAAAGACTTAGAAAAAATCCTATTTGTGAATGGAACTCCTGAGCTCCATTCACAAATACTATAGTAAGCTGTCATTTACTGACAGCTTCCTATAGCTTGTACTGCACTGTGATCTGAATGGAGATTGCAGCGCAGTACCTCTACTAGACTACCAGGTAGCACAGAGGAAGCCTCAGGTTCATTTTAAAAATTAAGAACCTTGGCTTATACTCGGGTATATACGGTAAGCAGCATACAGAATATGTTCTATTCTCATTGTATTTAGCTCCAATGAATAAACGCTGCAAATGTATTCTATTTAAAGACAAACACTTCTGATCATGAGCTGTAAAGGAGTCAGGCTCAGTAAACTATAGTTAACCCGCTGAGCCATTTAAGCTCTGGGCACTTCATTTGTCATAGCAGTTCATAATACTAACTCTACTGTAAATGAATCGCCTGTGAAATGGCTATAATGATAATGAGACAGAACAAACGGTTTTCTGCAGTCAAGTCTTGACTCTCTTGAGATAGCAAGGATGTTATTTTAAAGTAAGGAATAATGCAATAGATGAAGAATGATCGTTTTCATTTTTTTTCCAGAGCTATGCACAAGAATGTGCTATCTTGGGAAGAATTTGTCTTTTATAAATAACCTAGTTAAACATTTCTCCTCCTAAAACATTAATTATTCTCAAGATTCAAAGGGCTGTTAATAATAGCCAACAATACATAGACTTAAATATAAAGCATTCCAAGGCTCATCAGTGTCTACATCCACAGTGAACAAGTGGCAATATTTAATTTGTTCTGCTATTATGTTATAAGAAAATAATAAAACAAGAGCCTGATGCAATAAAAAACAATCAGATGTTAGCATTTATTTGGTTACTGCAGTTTGATGAATTTCTGTGGTAACAAAACATATTTACAAAAAACAAACAAACAACATTTTGGTGACAAAACTATATTTAGTTGATCAAAAGAAATTCATTGGTAACAAAACATACATTTAGTCAACAAAAAAACAACAGTAGCACCAAAATAAATATTTTGATGACCAAATGTTTTGTTGAACAAAATGTACAGTGGATTGAAAATGGAAAATTGAATATTTTTTTTGTATAAAAAAAGTGATGAAAAGGAACATTATACTGGCAAAAAGAAAAGTTTGTAGACCAGACACATCTTGTAGCTTAAAGGGCAAGTCCAGCCCCAAAATGAAAACTTACATACAGGTAAATAAACCCCCAAAACCCTAAACAATTATAGTTTGAAATCTGAAATATATAAGTCTAACCTGAAATCCTGCACAATATCCTGTTGCCACTGTTTCTGCTTCCTGGTTCTTCCAGTTAGCAACTGTCAGTTATGGATTTGACAGTTGACATCACAGCCAATGACTGAATGTTAACCCCCTGTCTGCCTCTTCTGAGCATGCCCAGGCTCAGTACAGGTTTCTAAATTGCTCAGTTTCCATGTGGAATCCAGGAGCATAGTAGGCATACATTAATGAATTCATAGGACAAACTATGATATATCAACATATTTTAAAGAGGCCATCCTTTCTAAAAGATGTTCTTATGAGGGTGGAGTTGTCCTTTAAGTATGTTTTTAGTACACAAAATGCAATAAGGAAAAACAAGCACACTTTTTGTTATGTTTGGTAATGATAATGGTAAATGGCAATAAACATGATAAATGTCAAGCTTTCCCTTTAATCCTTAAAGAAAATATAAACTGGTAAATTTTTTACTTTCCCTTAATTGTGTTCTGAAAAAATGTGAACAGGTAATGACTTTCTTGCCCATAATACATTTCCCTTTAAACTCTTTAATAAGGAATATCTGGTATATGATACACTTTCCCTTTAAAATGGTAATTGCCATGCATCCCCTTTAATCTCAATAATAAAATGCTTGTAAATGGCAAATAACGAGTAAAATTATACTTTTATTAGTAACCTTCAAATGATTACCTAAATCAGTAGAGCAAAGTTAAATGGTGAAAGTTAAATGGTGAAAAAAGTAAAAAGACAGATAGAGGGAAAAAGGTACACAGTCAAGCAGGGGTAAAGCGAATGTTGGCATAGCTAAAAGGTTCATTTGAAGGTTACAAATAAATATATAATTTTACTAGTTCACTGAACTTTTGACCGAATGCAAATAAAAAAAATGATTTGGTGAACTGAATTGATAGACTTGTTTTACAAAAAATTATTTGGTGAAACTATTCGTGCTACAGAAATTATTTGGTGAAAAGAACAGTGAGACTTGCTCTATGGAAATTGTTTGGTAAACAGAATTGTTCTACAAAAATTATTTGGTGGACAAAATTGACAGACTTGTTTTACAGAAATTATATGGTGAACATTAAAAGATTGCTGTCTCACAAACATAGGAGCCGATGCAGAACCAGATGCGGCATTATACTTACCTTTACGAGATCCCACGATGCAATAAATTACTTTGTAAGATTTACTGCATTGTGGGATCCCTGTCAGGTATACCACTCTGCACCTCTGCCTTAAAGGCTTTAATTTCTGTGCTACAAGGTAGTGCAAAACTCAATGCTGCCAATATTACATAGGCTGCGCAAGCATTTTTTTAAGAATTTTTGGAAATAGCGCAGTCAATGCAAAATTGGTGTAAAACCAAAGCAAACCCAATTATACATCAGGTTGCATGGGTTTTAGCATCGCCATGATAATTTATTTAGTGATATGCAGTTTATCTTTAGATAGATAGATGAGGCTGTAGTTGGTTTCTTATTTAGCTTGTTTCTTCAAGGGAAAATTTAGATCAGAACAACGCTGAGGTCATATATCCTACACCTCCCAGAAGTTACAGGAGTATCCCGAATTCTGGCATGGTCTCCTGCACTCCCACAAGGCCACCCAAACTCCCTTGACTGCAAGGCACCAGGAATGCCCCCCCCCCTCCATGCCCTAATGCTGCCTCAATCCCACCCTGGATGATATTGCTTGTGCCATAACCCCTTCCAGTTTCTGCCACTCCACCTACCACCCTACCACCTATCAAATTGTCTATTTGATAAATAGACAATTTATAAACGATAAATAGACAAAACCGATAGATCTCGTCCCTTTATCATTAGTGTGTGTACCCCACCTTAAGGAGTGTTCCCACAAACAGAACAACCCCATGGTTGGTTCCGAGTCAGTGACTTGATGTACCATACAAGTGGACCCAAATTCCCTACTTCCAATTTATGGAAAAGGCCTTTGGTAAGCTTTTTTACAGGGCAAAATCAACAGCATTAAAAAAAGCTAAAAATCTGTATGCAGGACAACACATTGCAAGTATCCCACTAATTACTGTAGTTCAAAGATGGCCAAATAATGACTTGATCTCACTGTCTTAAATCTTGTGAGCCTGTGGGCTTATCTCAAACATGTCATTTATAGTAACTAAAGAAGTATAATGTATTTTCAAAAAAGGGGCACAAATGCAAATACAAAATATTTAATACAAGAATCATGTTCTATGCGTTCAAGTTTTCGATATTTTGATTGGCCAACAAATATCATTCCTTGTTTTTTTATGATGAAGTGTATACTAGGACCAATGAACTGCCAAAGACCTCTGTATTTTTATAGGCTGCTTAGAATTAACTCACTTAATAAAGCGCACTTACAATGGATTATTTTAAATTTCATTTCAGAACAGTTAATTGAAGCTCAAATATCTGGCAGATTTTCAAACTGTCATTCAGTTCTTTTAAAGAACATTGCAGCTAATGGGCAGATACATTTTGCATGTCTACTCTTGACACATAGAAATGTCTAATTATGTCCCATGATAAATTAGCTATGGTTTTTATGTAACCACCTTCATTTCCATTTAAGCTTATAGTTCTGTTAATAGTTCTTTGTTTTAAAACTGCGATGAGCTTATGCACTGTTGTTTTTATTACCTTCACATTGCAAATAATGTTTTGTTTATAAAAAGCAAGATCAGGTTTTGTTTGACAAGTTTACATACTATATTTATTATATTTTATTTAATAGATTACAATTTTTTCTTGTAAATGTGTGCAATTTTGCATGACTGAGTTCCTGAATGTTAGTCCATGCAAAGCTTTTTTGGGGACTTATAACCTATACAATTGCCAGGCAGTAACCTGATTTAATTAAAGGGGGACGATCCGCAATGCATGGTGTATATGAACGTGCCCTTCAGCTGATGATCTGCCAGACGTATCTGTCAACAAGGTCCGACCAAATGGCTGTTTCAGCCAACGAATCGCCTATACGCCATGATCATTCATACACATCGTGCCTTGCGGATCGGCCCATTCGATCGCATGTATGTATTAACCTTTATTGTTCTTAGAATCAGCATTGCCTTATGGTCAGTAGGCCTAATGGCTTTGGTTTTTTTTTGCTGTTTTGTTTAGAGCATCCCTCACCAGCTGGCTATGAAAATATATTCTGGGAATATGCCCAATCTAATGCTTAATTGAATTTTTCATAGTAAGAGAACTTCTGTGACTGAGAAACAAAATTTGTGTTTTATTAAAAGAATCAGGATGCCCCCCCCCCCCGCCCCCCCCCCCCCCCCCCCCCCAACCCCCCCCCCCCCCCCCCCCCCCCCCCCCCCCCCCCCCCACCCCCCCCCCCCCCCCCCCCCCCCCCCCCCCCCCCCCCCCCCCCCCCCCCCCCCCCCCCCCCCCCCCCCCCCCCCCCCCCCCCCCCCCCCCCCAAAAAAACCCCCCCCCCCCCCCCCCCCCCCCCCCCCCCCCCCCCACCCCCCCCCCCCCCCCGAAGTTTAATTGTACAGGGGATGAGGGTTATCGACATGTATATACCTTCTCTGCAAATATCGCCTGAACCAGATTGTGTAGAGAGGAGGGAGTGGTTTTAGTTTAACACTGTTTCTAAAGCAAATAATTCTGTTTGATTGCAGACCAAGACGGCTTTTATCTCAAAATATATTACAAAATGAAATCCAAACTACATGTTAATACCACTAAACATAAATACTAACTGCAGTAGTATTTTAATAATATGCCCTTCATATGTTTACAAAACTATATACGACAATAGGGGGGGAAAGCATTTTAAGGATAAACAAGGTGAGTTGTACTCCAAATGTGAGTTAATTACCTAGGGAACCACAAAATCACTACATTATATGAATGTTTATTTTTTTAAAACATGAATGCAGTGCAGTGGGATCCGGAGGGGGGGGGGGAAGAGCTGCACTGTGCATGGAGGACAAGGAAGGGGCAGGCACCTGACTACACACAGAGAGGCTCCTATTCTTCAGTTTTCTGGACTTTCATCAGGCCGTGCAGGACAACCATAAGGAGCAGAGGAGAAAGATAAGGATTTTTTAACACAACACAGTGGGGCAAATTTTAGTTTGGGGTGTGAACATGAATTTAAAAATGTAAATACGTTTTAAAATGTAATTTATTTGTGAAACTGAACTAAGCCTGGTATACCTGAAACATACATGAAAGGCTTTTAGAACTAGTTTCGGATTTTGACAAGAAAATGCTTTAAAGGGTATGTCCCTTGAATGAAAATTGTATTATTTGCTCAGAAAAGGCTGTAAACCTCGGCATTGCACCTTAGCCAATCAAAGGAGCGGTCGAGCCCCTCCTGCTTGACTTCCGTGCGTGGAAAAGGCATGGAAGTCAAGCAGAAGGCGTTGGGGGAATGAAGGCTGGTAAGCAGATTTGGGGGCATCTTAGGAAGCTGTAAGCCTCACGAGGTTGAGGTTTACAGCCTTTTCTGAGCTAATACAAAATTTTCATTTAGGGGGTGGACATACACTTTAAGTCCTTTATTTAATTTACCAGATGAACCAAGGTCATCACATGTTTTGTAGCAATGACACAAGTGTTCACATCAGCATATTCATTGTTTGTATGCTAACAATGAAGTCAAATATATTGAACACTTAACAAATGAGCAGCTCTCGGTTGTTTTGAAGGAAAACTGAAATCTTGCTACAGTTGTTGGATATTTTTTTTCTTTTCCTTTCCTTTCTCTGTGCCCTAATTGCTATGTTCAGTCATACACTTTTAATGCTTCTACCTGCAGTTTCTAATGCCAAATGCGGGAAACTTTGGGGGCAATGTACATAATGAAAAGTCATTGACGATTGCAAAGTGGGAACGGAGAGAAAAATGCAGCAAAATTGTGGCCTTTTTTTGCCTTAAAGGAAGTTTTTTGAAAAACAGTTAAAATCAAAAGTACTTGGGACAGGGATATAGGACTGGTGATTCCTACCTCTCAACATTTCTGTGAGGAGCCCCAGCTCAAAGAAAACTGATTCTGACAGTCTTCCTCCTGGCTTCAGCACTATCTTTAATACAGGAATAGTCCAGGACTAACCTGGCAAAGGAAAACTCTACAATGCTGTAGTTTCTCACCAAAACCATATTGGGAGGTTGGAATAATCAATCTTACCTCCCTGCCCCAGGTACTTTCCATTTATAAAAAGTACATTTTTAGAGTATAGCTATCCTTTAATAGTATTTCAGGCAATTTCTAAAAAGCTGTGCATGCTGAAGCTGTAAGTGATGTACCAATATGTTTACGGCCAATTTGACTTTTTTGTAATACCAGCAAAGAGCTAAATAGCTGCCATTAAAGTCATCCAACCAGTTAACAGTTAAGACGAAATCAGAATATACCAAACGCTGATGTTAGGACACCAAAATTTCAGGGTCACTATTGAGTGGTGCAAGAAGTAAAGTTGGAGGTGCACGCTTGTCCAAACTCTGGGTGCCGATACCTCAAATGGTTTTCCCCTCAATCATAACTTGTTGCAACAAACTTGAAGAAATAGAGGATCGCACTCCAATCAATTTAGGTCTTTATTGTGGACCACACATCACCCACAAACACGTTTCGGGGGAATAACGTGCCCCCTTCTTCAGGTGAAAAAGGGGCACATTATTCCCCCAAAACGTTGTGTTTGTGTGTGATGTGTGGTCTACAATAAAGACTTAAATTGATTGGAGTGCGATCCTCTATTTCTTCAAGTTTGTCACTATTGAGTGGTACCCAATCTGTCAACAGAGTAACATGGGCCGTCCTCCAGATATATATATATACACAAATAGTATATATGCCGCACTCCCAATCCAAAAGGTAGCCAGGTGCCGGCGTACAGTGGGACATCAACCAAACATCCCTAGTATTGAGGATAATAGAATACACCGTACTCCAAGTCTTCATGTAAGGTAACTTTATTATGTGGCTCACAGCATCAGGCTACGTTTCGGGAACCATAAGCCCCCTTTGTCAAGCCAACATGTCATGGCCATATCATAATACAAAATATGTTTTGGATTATGATATAACCATGACACTGTTGGTTTGACAAAGGGGGTTTGTTGTTTACAAAACGTAGCCTGATACAGTGAGCCACATATTAAAGTTACCTTACATGAAGACTTGGAGTGCGGTGTATTCTATTATCATATTATATGTATATATATATATCCACACAAGTATAGGCACACACCTGTAGCTGATATCATTGCCCAGTTGCAAACAATCTGGACTCAAAACCTGGCATGTTACAGATGAAGATGCCAAGTGGGTTTTATGAATAAATTCAAATACAGACTTTGTTGCAACTACTAACATCAAAGACAGCAGAAAATCTTCATCTTAACAAACGTATAATAGACCTTGATTTACATGGACTGTTCCTTTCAGCTTTAAAGGGCATCTATAGTGAAATTTATACATTGCTCCAATCCAGACATAAAAAAAGGTTAGTGTATTCTGCCTTATACTTACCTTCCTCTGTGGCTCTGTGTTTGCACACTGTCTGGTTTACTGTAGGGCTCCCCACTCCCCCTCCCCTCTCTGGTCATTCCCCCGTTCATTTAGTCCGGCTGTAAATTAAGCCTGTGAAACAAGCCGCTCATGTGCATTAATCCTCCTACACATGACACATCACTCTAACCTTTGTAAACAAAAAAAAACCTTGGTATGTAAGTCTGTAGAGAGGAATAGTGCTACGTAAGGAATGGGAGGGGGAAGGGGGGGGAGTTTGGAGAGACCGAGTCCTGAATCACTGCAGCACGGTCTCCCTTTGACAGGCAATAAATTGGTGAAAGCTTGCGGAGGAGGGGGACTTCTCCTTCTCTTCTGTTTTTAACCCAGTATTTGCCAAGCATTTTTGAGAAGGAAGGTGTCATTGGGAGACTTGCTGCAAATCCTGTGTAATCCTACACACTATACCGGCATGCTGTTAGGGGATTTGATTGACAGCTCAAGCAGGAGTGGTGTATTGAAATCTTAACTTCTTTTAACTTGTATGTCTGAGGACAGAGGTGGAATCTGAAGAAAATAAAGGTACTCTGGGGGTTGGAGGAAATTACAGAACACATAGAAAGAAGAAAAAAAAGTAATTTCCTACTATAGGTGCACTTTAAGAGACAGAAGCTGCAAAGGGTCCAATCGGTGAAGGGATGGCTGACAGGCGCTTATGGGAGATCTGCATCCCGGCCAAGGAGCCAATCCCGTGCACGCCAGCCGAAACAGGTACACTTCGGGACATCCTGCTAGAGGTCAGATCTTTTTTAGACAAGGCTACCCACAGAGGCAGAACCCGCCAGAGATCAGAGGAGGAAAGCGGAGGAGGCACCCAATTCGGAGAGGGAAACAACGATCCCATAAACAGACGGAGGTGATTCTGATCTTTAACCTGTTACAGAAAAAACTGACACCAGCAGAAGTCTCATTACTATAGAAAGGTTTGTCCTTTATTCCAACAGTACAGCATATTAAGTTTGACTTAGAGGTTGATATGTATAAATTTAACAGACAGTTAGCACTATGTGAATATTTCTCACATAAGCAACAACAGACATATGACACTGGGTTTCATTTGAAAAGCAAATTTGAACCACAGAGTAACTACCACCACCTAAAATGTTTCCAAAGGACCGATGGGAAGGAGGTGGAAAAATATAACAACTAAGTCAAGTCTAATCTAACACTAGATGAGAACAAAGCCTTAAAAGCCCTTCAAAAGGACACCAGCATAGTCATTAGACCAGCTGATAAGGGGGGGGGGGGGCTTGTTATATTGGATTATAGTTACTATCGTGAAGAACTCCTGTCTTAATTGAGTGATGTTAATGTCTATGACAAACTTAAAGGAGACCCAACGTCAATGTATCAAAAGAGTATCTGGGCTAAGATTACAAGGGAAGTCCAGGCCAATATTATGAAAAAGGAGGTGGGGGAATATCTATACCAGGAATATCCTTAATACCCTATAATTTATACTTTGCCAAAAATGCATAAAAATTCAGAGCAACAACCCGGATGTCCTATTATTTCTATGAGGGATGTCTTATTGGAACCTATAGGAAAATTTATAGACAGCATTTTGAAACCAATAGTGTGTGAATTTCCCACCTACCTGCGTGACTCGGGACATCTTATTTCAGTACTTGCTGATTTAGAACTATTGGATAATACAGAGTACTTGGGTTTCCTTTGCATTGTTTACTTCCTGTTTGGGTTTCCTTTGCATTGTTTACTTCCTGTTTGGATTATCTTTGGATTGTTTACTTCCTGTTTGGGTTTCCTTTGCATTGTTTGCTTCCTGTTTGGGGTTTCTTTGCATTGTTTACTTCTGGTTTGGGTTTCCTCTACATTGTTTACTTCCGGTTTGGGTTTCCTTTGCATTGTTTACTTCCAGTTTGGGTTTCCTTTGCATTGTTTTACTTCCTCTTTGGATTTCCTTTCCATTGTTTCTTCCTGTTTGGGTTTCCTTTGGATGTTTACTTCCTGTTTGGATTATCTTTGGATTGTTTATTTCCTGTTTGGCTTTTCTTTTTTTACTTTCTGCTGTGTTTTCTTTGCATTCTTTACTTCCTGGTTTGTTTGTTTTTTTTGCATTGTTTAATTCCTGTTTGAGATTCCTTTGCATTCTTTACTTTGTTTAGGTTTTCTTTGCATTGTTTACTTCCTGTTTGGGTTCCTTTACATTGTATCCTTCCTGTTTGTTTCTTTTCATTGTTTACTTCCTGTCTAGGTTTTCTTTGCATTGATTACTTCCGGTTTGGGTTTCCTTTGCATTGTTTACTTCCTGTTTGGGTTTCCTTTGCATTGTTTACTTCCTGTTTGGGTTTCCTTTGCATTTTTTACTTCCTGTTTGGATTGTCAGTAGTGTGTGTGTACCCATATAAGGTTGGGGGTATGTTTTTGCATGGACTTTTCTCGTGCTGCCCCTCTGCTCTGAACTCTCTTCCTCCTTTATAATTCATTCACCATCACTTCAGATCTTCAAACACAACCTCGAAACTCATCTCTTCAGGCAAGGTTACAACCTGGGCGGACACTTCTACCCCTCTTACTGACCCATCGCAGACCCGCTAGTTATACTCTACTGATAACTTAGTTACAGCTACTGATCTGCTTCACCTTATGTCTCATCCCCATCTCCTCTAGACTGTAAGGTTACAATCTGGACCTGGACACTTCTACCCCTCTTACTGACCCATCACAGACCGTCTAGTTATAATCCACTAACAACTTGTTACAGATACTGATCTGTCACCTTATGTCTCATCCCCATCTCTCTAGACTGTAAGGTTACAATCTGGACCTGGACACTTCTACCCCTCTTACTGACCCATCACACGACCGACTAGTTATAATCCACTGACAACTTAGCTACAGATACTGATCTGTCACCTTATGTCTCATCCCCTCTCCTCTAGAACTGTAAGGTTACAACCTGGGCCTGGACACTTCTACCCCTCTTACTGACCCATCACAGACCGACTAGTTATAATCCACTGACAACTTAGTTACAGATACTGATCTGTCACCTTATGTCTCATCCCCATCTCCTCTAGACTGTAAGGTTACATCTGGACCTGGACCTATTCTACCACCCTCTTACTGACCCATCACAGACCGACTAGTTATAATCCACTGACAACTTAGTTACAGATACTGATCTGTCACCTTATGTCTCATCCCCATCTCCTCTAGACTGTAAGGTTACACATCTGGACCTGGACACTTCTACCCCTCTTACTGACCCATCAACAGACCGACTATTATAATCCACTGACAACTTAGTTACAGATACTGATCTGTCACCTTATGTCTCATCCCCATTCCTCTAGACTGTAAGGTTACAATCTGGACCTGGACACTTCTACCCTCTTACTGACCCATCACAGACCGACTAGTTATAATCCACTGACAACTTAGTTACAGATACTGATCTGTCACCTTATGTCTCATCCCCATCTCCTCTAGACTGTAAGGTTACAATCGGACTGACACTTCTACCCTCTCTTACTGACCCTCACAGACCGACTATTTATAATCCACTGACAACTTAGTTACAGATACTGATCTGTCACCTTATGTCTCATCCCCATCTCCTCTAGACTTAAGGTTACAATCTGGACCTGGACACTTCTACCCCCTCTTACTGACCCATCACAGACCGACTAGTTATAATCCACTGACAACTTAGTTACAGATACAGATCTGTCACCTTATGTCTCATCCCATCTCCTCATACCGGTAAGGTTACCAACCTGGGCCTGGACACTCTACCCCCTCTTACTGACCCATCACAGAACCGACTAGTTATATACTCTACTGACAACTTAGTTACAGATACAGATCTGTCACCTTATGTCTCATCCCCATCTCCTCTAGACTGTAAGGTTACAATCTGGACCTGGACACTTCTACCACCCTCTCTACGGACCCATCACAGACCGACTATTATAATCCATGCAGCACTTAGTACAGAATACAGTCTGTCACCTTATGTCTCATCCCCATCTCCTCTAGACTGTAAGGTTACAACCTGGGCCTGGACACTTCTACCCCTCTTACTGACCCATCACAGACCGACTATTTATACTCTACTGACAACTTAGTTACAGATACAGATCTGTCACCTTATGTCTCATCCCCATCTCCTCTAGACTGTAAGGTTACAACCTGGGCCTGGACACTTCTACCCCTCTTACTGACCCATCGCAGACCCGCTAGTTATACTCTACTGACAACTTAGTTACAGCTACTGATCTGCTTCACCTTATGTCTCATCCCCATCTCCTCTAGACTGTAAGGTTACAATCTGGACCTGGACACTTCTAACCCCTCTACTACTGACCCAGCACGACCGACAGTTTATAATCCACTGACAACTTAGTTACAGATACTGATCTGTCACCTTATGTCTCATCCCCATCTCTCTAGACTGTAAGGTTACAATCTGGACCTGGACACTTCTACCCCTCTTCTGACCCATCACAGACCGACTAGTTATAATCCACTGACAATTAGTTACAGATACTGATCGTCACCTTATGTCTCATCCCCATCTCCTCTAGACTGTAAGGTTACAACCCTGGGCCTGGACACTTCTACCCCCTCTTACTGCCCATCACAGACCGACTAGTTATAATCCACTGACAACTTAGTTACAGATACTGATCTGTCACCTTATGTCTCATCCCCATCCTCCTCTAGACTGTAAGGTTACAATCTGGACCTGGACACTTCTACCCCTCTTACTAACCATCACAGACCGACTAGTTTTATATCCACTGACAACTTAGTTACAGATACTGATCTGTCACCTTATGTCTCATCCCCTCTCCTCTAGACTGTAAGGTTACAATCTGGACCTGGACACTTCTACCCCTCTTACTGACCCATCAGCAGACCGACTATTTATAATCCACTGACAACTTAGTTACAGATACTGATCTGTCACCTTATGTCTCATCCCCATCTCCTCTAGACTGTAAGGTTACAATCTGGACCTGGACACTTCTACCCCTCTTACTACTGACCCATCACAGACCGACTAGTTATAACCCTGACAACTTAGTTACAGATACTGATCTGTCACCTTATGTCTCATCCCCATCTCCTCTAGACTGTAAGGTTACAATCTGGACCTGGACACTTCTACCACCCCTCTTACTGACCCATCACAGACCGACTAGTTATAATCCACTGACAACTTAGTTACAGATACTGATCTGTCACCTTATGTCTCATCCCCATCTCCTCTAGACTGTAAGTTACAATCTGGGACCTGGACACTTCTACCCTCTTACTGACCCATCACAGACCGCACTAGTTATAATCCACTGACAACTTAGTTACAGTACTGATCTGTCACCTTATGTCTCATCCCATCTCCTCTAGACTGTAAGGTTAAATCTAACCTGACACTTCTACCCCTCTTACTGACCCCACAGACCGACCAGTTATAATCCACTGACAACTTAGTTACGATACTGATCTGTCACCTTATGTCGTCATCCCCATCTCCTCTAGACTGTAAGGTTACAATCTGGACCTGGACACTTCTACCCCTCTTACTGACCCATCACAGACCGACTAGTTATAATCCACTGACAACTTAGTTACAGATACTGAGCTGTCACCTTATGTCTCATCCCCATCTCCTCTAGACTGTAGGTTACAATCGGACCTGGACACTTCTAACCCCTCTTACTGACCCATCACAGACCGACTAGTTATAATCCACTGACAACTTTAGTTACAGATACAGATCTGTCACCTTATGTCTCATCCCCATCTCCTCTAGACTGTAAGGTACAACCTGGCCGGACACTTCTACCCCTCTTACTGACCCATCACAGACCCACTAGTTATACTCTACTGACAACTTAGTTTACAGATACAGATCTGTCACCTATGTCTCATCCCCATCTCCTCTAGACTGTAAGGTTACAAACTGGGCCTGGACACTTCTACTACCCTCTTACTGACCCATCGCAGACCCGCTATTTATACTCTACTGACAACTTAGTTTACGAGCTACTGATCGCTTCACCTTATGTCTCATCCCCATCTCCTCTAGACTGTAAGGTTACCATCTGGACCTGGACACTTCTACCCCTCTTACTGACCCACCAGAACCGACTAGTATAATCCACTGACAACTTAGTTACAGATCTGATCTGTCACCTTATGTCTCATCCCCATCTCCTCTAACTGTAAGGTTACAATCTGGACCTGGACACTTCTACCCTCTTACTGACCTCACAGACCGACTAGTTATAATCCACTGACACTTAGTTACAGATACTGATCTGTCACCTTATGTTCTCATCCCCATCTCCTCTAGACTGTAAGGTTACAATCTGGCCCTGGACACTTCTACCCCTCTTACGACCCATCACAGACGACTTTATAATCCACTGCAACTTATTTACAGATACTGATCTGTCACCTTATGTCTCCATCCCCATCTCCTCTAGAACTGTAAGTTACAATCTGGACCTGGACACTTCTACCCCTCTTATACTACACATCCAGACCGACTAGTTATAATCCACTGACAACTTGTTACAGATACTGATCTGTCCCCCTTATGTCTCATCCCCATCTCCTCTCTAGACTGTAGGTTACAATCTGGACCTGGACACTTCTACCCCTCTTACTGACACCATCACAGACCGACTAGTTATAATCCACTGACAACTTAGTTACAGATACTGATCTGTCACCTTATGTCTCATCCCCATCTCCTCTAGACTGTAAGGTTACAATCTGGACCTGACACTTCTACCCCTCTTACTGACCCATCACAGACCGACTATTTTATAATCCACTGACAACTTAGTTACAGAACTGATCTGTCACCTTATGTCTCATCCCCATCCTCCTCTAGACTGTAAGGTTACAACCTGGACCTGGACACTTCTACCCCTCTTACTGACCCATCACAACCGACTAGTTATATCCACTGACAACTTAGTTACAGATACAGATCTGGTCACCTTATGCTCATCCCATCTCCTCTAGACTGTAAGGTTACAATCTGGACCTGGACACTTCTACCCCTCTTACTGACCCATCACAGAACCGACTAGTTATAATCCACTGACAACTTCGTTACAGATACTGATCTGTCACCTTATGTCTCATCCCCATCTCCTCTAGACTGAATGTTACAATCTGGACCTGACACTTTCTACCCTCTTACTGACCCATCACAGACCGACTAGTTTATAATCCACTGACAACTTAGTTACAGATCAGATCTGTCACCTTATGTCTCATCCCCATCTCCTCTAGTAGGTACAACCTGGGCCTGGACACTTCTACCCCTCCTCTTACTGACCCATCACAGACCGACTAGTTATACTCTACGAGACACTAGTTACAGATACAGATCTGTCACCTTATGTCTCATCCCCACTCCTCTAGACTGTAAGGTTACAATCTGGACCTGGACACTCTACCCCTCTTACTGACCCATCACAGACCGACTAGTTATACATCCACTGCCAACTTAGTTACAGATACAGATCGGTCACCTTATGTCTCATCCCCATCTCCTCTAGACTGTAAGGTTACAACCTGGCCTACACTTCTACCCCTCTTACTGACCCATCACAACCAGACTTTTATACTCTACTGACAACTTAGTTACAGATACAGATCTGTCACCTTATGTCTCATCCCCATCTCCTCTAGACTGTAAGGTTACAACCTGGGCCTGGACACTTCTACCCCTCTTACTGACCCATCGCAGACCCGCTAGTTATACTCTACTGACAACTTAGTTACAGCTACTGATCTGCTTCACCTTATGTCTCATCCCCATCTCCTCTAGACTGTAAGGTTACAATCTGGACCTGGACACTTCTACCCCTCTTACTGACCCGCAGACCGACTAGTTATAATCCACTGACAACTTAGTTACAGATACGATCTGTCACCTTATGTCTCATCCCCATCTCCTCTAGACTGTAGGTTACAATCTGGACCTGGAACTTCTACCCCTCTTACTGACCCATCACAGCCGACTAGTTATAATCCACTGACAACTTAGTTACAGATACTGATCGTCACCTATGTCTCATCCCCATCTCCTCTAGACTGTAAGGTTACAACTGGACCTGGACCACTTCTACCCCTCTTACTGACCCATCACAGACCGACTGTTATATCCACTGCCAACTAGTTACAGATACTGATCTGTCACCTATGTCTCATCCCCATCTCCTCTAGACTGTAAGGTTACAATCTGGACCTGGACACTTCTACCCCTCTTACTGACCCATCACAGACCGACTAGTTAATCCACTGACAACTTAGTTACAGATACTGATCTGTCACCTTATGTCTCATCCCCATCTCCTCTAGACTGTAAGGTTACAATCTGGACCTGGACACTTCTACCCCTCTTACTGACCCATCACAGACCGACTAGTTATAATCCACTGACAACTTAGTTACAGATACTGATCTGTCACCCCTTATGTCTCATCCCATCTCCTCTAGACTGTTAAGGTTACAATCTGGACCTGGAACTTCCTACCCCTCTTACTGACCCATCACAGACCGACTAGTTATAATCCACTGACAACTTAGTTTAAGATACTGATCTGTCACCTTATGTCTCATCCCATCTCCTCTAGACTGTAAGGTTACAATCTGGACCTGGACACTTCTACCCCCTCTTACTGACCATCAACAGACCGACTAGTTATAATCCACTGACACTGTTACAGATACTGATCTGTCACCTTATGTCTCATCCCCATCTCCTCTAGACTGTAAGTTACAATCTGGGCCTGACACTTCTACCCCTCTATCTGACCCATCACAGACCGACTAGTTATAATCCACTGACAACTTAGTTACAGAACTGATCTGTCACCTTATGTCTCCTCCCCACTCTCTAGACTGTAAGGTTACAATCTGGACTGGACACTTCTACCCCTCTTACTGACCATCACAGACCGACTAGTTATAATCCACTGACAACTTAGTTACAGATACTGATCTGTCACCTTATGTCTCTCCCCATCTCCTCTAGACTGTAAGGTTACAATCTGACCTGGACACTTCACCCCTCTTACTGACCCATCAGACCGACTAGTTATAACCACTGACAACTTAGTTACAGATACTGATCTGTCACCTTATGTCTCATCCCCATCTCCTCTAGACTGTAAGGTTACAACTGGACCTGGACACTTCTACCCCTCTACTGACCCATCACAGACCGACTATTTAATCCACTGACAACTTAGGTTACAGATACTGATCTGTCACCTTATGTCTCATCCCATCTCCTCTAGACTGTAGGTTACAATCTGGACCTGGACACTTCTACCCCTCTTACGGACCCATCACAGACCGACTAGTATAATCCACTGACAACTTAGTTTACAGATACAGATCTGTCCCTTATGTCTCACCCCATCTCCTCTAGACTGTAAGGTTACAACCTGGGCCTGGACACTTCTACCCCTCTTACTGACCCTCACAGACCGACAGTTATACTCTACTGACAAACTTAGTTACAGATACAGATCTGTCACCTTATGTCTCATCCCCATCTCCTCTAGACTGTAAGGTTACAATCTGGACCTGGACACTTCTACCCTCTTACTGACCCATCACAGACCGACTAGTTATAATCCACTGACAACTTAGTTACAGATACAGACTGTCACCTTATGTCTCATCCCCATCTCCTCTAGACTGTAAGGTTACAATCCTGGGCCTGGACTTCAACCCTCTTACTGACCCATCACAGACACGACTAGTTATACTCTCTAACTACACTTAGTTACAGATACAGATCTGTCACCTTATGTCTCATCCCCATCTCCTCTAGACTGTAAGGTTAACAACTGGGCCTGGACACTTACTACCCCTCTTACTGACCCATCGCAGACCGCTAGTTATACTCTACTGACAACTTAGTGTACAGCTACTGATCTGCTTCACCTTATGTCTCATCCCACATCTCCTCTAGACTGGTAAGGTTACAATCCTGGACCTGGACACTTTACCATACCCCTCTTACTGACCCAGCACGACCGACTAGTTATAATCCACTGACAACTTAGTTACAGATACTGATCTGTCACCTTATGTCTCATCCCCATCTCCTCTAGACTGTAAGGTTACAATCTGGACTGGACACTTCTACCCCTCTTACTGACCCATCACAGACCGACTAGTTATAATCCACTGACAACTTAGTTACAGATACTGATCTGTCACCTTATGTCTCATCCCCATCTCCTCTAGGCTGTAAGGTTACAACTCTGGACCTGGACACTTCTACCCCTCTTACTGACCCATCACAGACCGACTAGTTATATCCACTGCCAACTTAGTTACAGATACTGATCTGTCACCTTATGTCTCATCCCCATCTCCTCTAGACTGTAAGGTTACAATCTGGACTGGACACTTCTACCCCTCTATACTGACCCATCACAGACCGACTGATTATAATCCACTGACAACTTAGTTACAGATACTGTATCTGTCACCTTATGTCATCCCCATCTCCTCTAGACTGTAAGGTTACAATCTGGACCTGGACATTCTACCCCTCTTACTGACCCATCAAGACCGACTAGTTATAATCCACTGACAACTAGTTACAGATACTGATCTGTCACCTTATGTCTCATCCCATCTCCTCTAGACTGTAAGGTTACAATCCTGGACCTGGACACTTACCCTCTTACTGACCCATCACAGACCACTAGTTATAATCCACTACAACTAGTTACAGATACTGATCTGTCACCTTATGTCTCTCCCCATCTCCTCTAGACTGTAAGGTTACAATCTGGACCTGGACACTTTACCCCTCTTACTGACCCATCACAGACCGACTAGTTATAATCCACTGACAACTTAGTTACAGATACTGATCTGTCACCTTATGTCTCATCCCCATCTCCTCTAGACTGTAGGTTACAATCTGGACCTGGACACTTCTACCCTCTTACTGACCCATCACAGACCGATAGTTATAATCCACTGACAACTTAGTTACAGATACTGATCTGTCACCTTAGTCTCATCCCCATCTCCTCTAGACTGTAAGGTTACAATCTGGACCTGGACACTTCTACCCCTCTTATGACCCCTCACAGGACCGACTAGTTATAATCCACTGACAACTTAGTTACAGATACATGATCTGTCACCTTATGTCTCATCCCCATCTCCTCTAGACTGTAAGGTTACAATCTGGACCTGGACACTTCTACCCCTCTTACTGACCCATCACAGACCGACTAGTTATAATCCTGACAACTTGTTACAGATACTGATCTGTCACTTATTCTCATCCCCATCTCCTCTAGACTGTAAGGTTACAATCTGGACCTGGACACTTCTACCCTCTTACTGACCCATCACAGACCGACTAGTTATAATCCACTACAACTTAGTTACAGATACTGATCTGTCACCTTATTCTCATCCCCATCTCCTCAGACTGTAAGGTTACAATCTGGACCTGGACACTTCTACCCTCTACTGACCCATCACAGACCGACTAGTTATATCCACTGACAACTTAGTTACAGATACTGATTGCTTCACCTATGTCTCATCCCCATCTCCTCTGACTGTAAGGTTACATCACTGGACCTGGACACTTCTACCCCTCTTACTGACCCATACAGCCCGACTAGTTATAATCCACTGACAACTTAGTTACAGATAACTGATCTGTCACCTTATTTCTCATACCCATCTCCTCTAGACTGTAAGGTTACAATCTGGAACCTGGACACTTCTATCCCTCTTACTGACACATCACAGACCGACAGTTATAATCCACTGACAATTAGTTACAGATACTGATCTGTCACCTTATTCTCATCCCCTTCTCCTCTAGACTGTAAGTTACAATCTGACCTGGACACTTCTACCCCTCTTACTAACCCCATCACATACCATATCGACTATTTATATCACTGACAACTTAGTTACAGATATGATCTTTCACGTTATGTCTCAACCCCATCTCCTCTAGACTGTAGTTACAATCTGGACCTGGACACTTCTACCCCTTACTGACCCATCACAGACCGACTAGTTATACCACTGACAACTTAGTTACAGATACTGATCTGTCCACTTATGTCTCATCCCCATCTCCTCTAGACTGTAAGGTTACAATCTGGACCTGGACACTTCTACCCCTCTTACTGACCCATCACAGACCGACTAGTTATAATCCACTGACAACTTAGTTACAGATACTGATTCGTCACCTTATGTCCATCCCCTCTCCTCTAGACTGTAAGGTTACAATCTGGACCTGGACACTTCTACCCTCTTACGACCCATCACAGACCGACAGTTATAATCCACTGACAACTTAGTTACAGATACTGATCTGCCCACCTTATGTCTCATCCCCATCTCCTCTAGACTTTAAGTTACAATCTGACTGACACTTCTACCCCTCTTACTGACCCATCACAGACCGACTAGTTATAATCCACGACACTTAGTTACAGATACTGATCTGTCACCTTATGTCTCCTCCCATCTCCTCTAGACTGTAAGGTTACAATCTGGACCTGGACACTTCTACCCCTCTTACTGACCCTCACAGACCGACTAGTTATAATCACTGACAACTTAGTTACAGATACTGATCTGTCACCTTAGGTCTCATCCCCATCTCCTCTAGACTGTTAAGGTTACAATCAGGACCTGGACACTTCTACCCTCTTACTGACCCATACAGACCCGACTAGTTATAATCTACTCAACTTAGTTACAGATAATGCTGTCCACCTTATGTCTCATCCCCATCTCCTCTAGACTGTAAGGTTACAATCTGGACCTGGACACTTTCCCCTCTTACTGACCATCACAGACCGACTAGTTATAATCCACTGACAACTAGTATAGATACTGATCTGTCACCTTATGTCTCATCCCCATCTCCTCTAGACTGTAAGGTTACAATCTGACCTGGACACTTCTACCTCTCTTACTGAACCCATCACAGACCGACTATTATATATCCACTGACAACTTAGTACAGATACTGATCTGTCACCTTATGTCCATCCCCTATCTCCTCTAGACTGTAAGGTAAATCTGGACCTGGACACTTCTACCCCTCTTACTGACCCATCACAGACCGACTAGTTATAATCCACTGACAACTTAGTTCAGATCTGATCTGTCCATTATGTTCCTCCATACCCCTCCTATAGACTGTAAGGTTACAATCTGGACCTGGACACTCTACTCCCCTTACGACCCATCACACCGACTAGTTATAATCCACTGACACTTAGTTACAGATACTGATCTGTCACCTTATGTCTCATCCCCATCTCCTCTAGACTGTAAGGTACATCTGGACCTGGACACTTCACCCCTCTTACTGACCCATCACAGACCGACTAGTTTTAATCCACTGACAACTTAGTTACAGATACTGATCTGTCACCTTATGTCTCCTCCCCATCTCTCTAGACTGTAAGGTTACAATCTGGACCTGGACACTTCTACCCCTCTTACTGACCCATCACAGACCACTAGTTATAATCCACTGACAACTTCGTTACAGATACAGATCTGTCACTTATGTCATCATCCCACTCCTCTAGACTGAAGGTTTACAATCTGGACCTGACACTTCTACCCCCTCTTACTGACTCACATACCGACAGGGCCGTCTCGCTAATGAGCCACATTGAGACAAAGTAGCAGAGCGGCACTTTGTCTCTGTGGCTCAAAAGCGGCATCTCAAAGTTTAAAAACCCCAAAAAAACGTGTTACCTGCACCGTGGTGGAGAGGGAGGAAGCACCGCATGTGGGAGTCGGAGCTTCCTTAAGACCCTTCAACTGTGGTCTGTGGACCCTTCAATGTTGTGCCTGCAGCGCCAACCCCGACATCTTAACAGATCATCCCTGTAAGTGCTGCCCACGCACTGGTCCGGACTGCCTCTGGCGACTGCCTGGTTATTTAAATGGTCTGAGGACCTCAACAATTTAAATAACCGGGCGTCGCAGAGGCACCCGGACTAGTGCGTGCGGGCCGGGCACTTACAGGACTGAGGATCAGGTCCGGATGCTTGCAGCTGCTGTCCCGTCCTGCTGCTCTGAGTCCTGCCCACCGGTGGCCTGCCTCAGCATACTGGGAATTGTAGTCCCATCTGGGACTACCATTTTACACATGATCCTCCCCCAGAACAATCATCCTCCAGTGTAGGGGATCATCTACTGCCCCTCCCCCTGTACCACCCCCCACGGGATGTACAGTATGTGTGACTGTGAGAGTGTGTATTTACAGTAGGGGAGAGAATGTGTATGTACAGTATGTGTGAGGATGGTGTGTATGTACAGTATGGGAGAGAGAGTGTGTAGTAGAGTATGGGAGAAAGTGTGTATGTACAGTATGTAGAGAGTGTGTATGTAAGTATGTGTGAGACGAGTGTGTATGTAGTATTGTGACGAGAGTGTGTAGTGTTCAGTATGTGTGAGAAGATGTAATGTACATTATGTGTAGAGGGTGTGTATGTACAGTATGGGAGAGAGAGTGTTATGTATGTACATATGTGTGAGTGTGTATTACAGTGATGTGTGAGAACGAGTTGTCACTGATGGTGTGAGAGGGTTGTATGTACAGTATGGGAGAGAGAGTGGTGTATGTATGTACATTAGTGTGGTATTTATGTACAGTATGGGAGACAGTGTGTATGTACGGTATGGGAGAGATGTGTATGTACGTATGGGAGAGTTGTGTATGTACAATATGTGTGAGAAGTGTATTTACAGTAGGTGTGAGACGGTGGTGTATGTACAGTATGGGAGAGAGTGTGTATGTACACTATGGGAGAGAGTGTGTATGTACAGTATGGGAGAGAGTGTGTATGTACAGTCATGTGTGAGAGAGTGTATGTCCAGTATGTGTGAGGGTTGTTGTCTGTACAGTATGGGAGAGAGTGTGTTATGTACAGTATGGAGAGAGTGTATATCTACGTATGTTTAAGAGAGTGTATGTACAGTATGTGTGACATGGTGTGTATGTACATTAATGGTGTGTGTAATAGAGTTGGTAGAGTGTGTTGTACTATGTTTGGAGAGTGTGTCAGTGTAAGTAATGGGAAGCTGGTGGGTAGAAGTATGTGTGAGTAAGTGTGTAGTCGTGTGGTGGTGTATGTACGTATGTTGTGAGAGAGTGTATGTACAGTATGTGATAGAGTGTATGTAATTAAAGAGGATGTGTATGTACAGTATGGGAGAGAGAGTTTGTTGTATTACATATGGGAGAGATGTTATATACAGTATGTGTAGAGAGTGTATGTCAGATATGGGAGAGAGTGTGTATATACGTATGTGTACGAAGAGTGTGTAATCCTGGCTGCTCTTTTTTAAAGGAAAGGAAAGGTCAGGTCTTACTGCGAAAATGTATTTTTTTAATCACTGCTTTGCTAGTTAGATTGGAGTGGTGGGGAAATAGACACACAACATAGAAACGTACATAGAACACACATGGACACCAGAGACACACACACACACATTTATTAAAGGGGAGTTAACCTCTGAATGACATTTCCCCTACCTTAATGTATCTTCATAATAATGGTACCAAGCAGGGTCATCTCGCTAAGTACCCATGTGAATCTACTTCCGCGTATGGCCCATGTAACTCATGTTCGCTGACCTCATCACATAGTGATGTCTAACGTCACTCTCTAGGCTGTCCCTGCGGTGCGCTCTACAGCCTGGTCTGATCGGCGGCAGAGGAAGGCCCCTCTAGACCTGTAAGTGTATCGATCTTCCACGACAGAAAGTGTGTGTATGTGTGCTAAACATTAATCAAATTTTCTGCCAATATTTTACCATTATCTGTGTGACAACTATTTATTATAGTTTGTGCCAATGATTTTACCAGATTGGGTGCCAACCTTTATAGGGTCGGGTGCCAACTCTTTATCAGAGTTTGTGTGCCAAATGATTTCACCTTATCTGTTGCAAACCATTTATGAATTTTTGCCACTGATTTGACCAGTTTTTCTGTGTGTTCCAACCATTTATTAGAGTCTGGCTGCAAACCATTATCACAGTTTGTGCTGCAATTTTACTAATATCTGTGTGCCAACCATGTATTATAGTCTTGGTGCCAACTTTTATCAGAGTTTTTGCCAACGATTTTACCAGATTTGGTGCCAACCATTGTATGTGTGGAGAGGGTGTATGTACAGTATGCATGAGAGAAAGGGTGTGTGAGAGATGAGGGATGAATATGTATGGGACCTTTACTGTCTGTTTTCACCATATGGGACCTTTACTGTCTGCTCTCACTGTATGGGACCTTTACTGTCTGTTCTCACTGTATGGGATCTTTACTGTCTGTTCTCCACTGTATGGGACCTTTACCGTCTGTTCTCACTGTATGACGTTACGCTGTTCTCACTTATGGACTTTACGGTCTGTTTCCACTGTATGGGAACTTTACTGTCTGTGTCTCACTGTATGGGTGACTCTTACTGTCTGTTCTCACTGTATGGGACCTTACGGTCTGTTCCACTGTATGGGCCTTTACGGTATGTTATCTCACTGTATGGGACCTTTACGGTCTGTTCTCAACCTGTATGGATCTTTACAGTCTGTTCTCACTGATGGGATCTTTTACAGTCTGTTCTCACTGTATGGGACTTTACAGTCTGTTCTCACTGTTGGATCTTTACATTGTCTCCGTAGGGACCTTTACTCTGTTCTCACTGTGTGGACCTGTCTGTCTGTCTCACTGTATGGACCTTTACTGTCTTCTCACTGTATGGGACCTTTACTGTCTGTTCTCACTGTACATTGTTAGATATTGTTAAAAGGCATTTCCATATGTGTTAGATTAGCTTTGATAGTTTGTTAGGTTAGGCTAGGTTTAACTAGTTAGGTAAGTTAGGCCCTATTAAAAGAACCTTGACGTGGTGGCAGGTTATTTTGGGCAAAATTGTTTATTCTTCTGTTATTATGGTGTTGATTATTGTCTATTTAAAGAAAATGTACAAATAATGGTGCCAAGTTCAAAATGACAAATGGCTAGCCCACTCCCACTGTCAAAGCCACGCCCACGCACAACCCACACCCACACGCACACACCCACAAACAGGCCACACCCACGTTGCCCGCCGCGGCGTCCGCTGCGCGCCCGCACATAGGCGGCAATCTGGGTTTGCCTCAGGTGGCAAAATCCCTAGAGACACCCCTGCATACCGACTATAATAATCCACTACACTTAGTTACGCAGATACTGATCTGTCACGTTATGTCTCATCCCCATCTCCTCTAGACTGTCAGGTTACAATCTGGACCTGGCACTTCTACCCCTCTACTGACCCATCACAGACCGACTAGTTATAACCCACTGACAACTTAGTTACATATACTGATCTGTCCACTTATGTCTCATCCCCATCTCCTCTAGACTGTAGGTTACAATCTGGATCTGGACACTCTACCCCCTCTTACTGACCCATCACAGACCGACTAGTTATAACCCACTGACAACTTAGTTACAGATACTGATCTGTCACCTTATGTCTCATCCCCATCTCCTCTAGACTGTAAGGTACAATCTGGGCCTGGACACTTCACCCCCTACTGCCCCATCACAGACCGATAGTTATAATCTACTGACAACTTAGTTACAGATACTGATCTGTCACCTTATGTCTCATCCCCCATCTCCTCTAGACTGGAAGGTTACAATCTGGACCTGGACACTTCTACCCCTCCTTACTGACCCACCACAGACCGACAGTTATAACCACTGACAACTTAGTTTACAGATACTGATCTGTCACCTTATGTCTCATCCCCATCTCCTCTATACTGTAGGTTACAATCTGACCTGGACACTTCTACCCCTCTACTGACCCATCACAGACCAACTAGTTATAATCCACTGACACTTAGTACAGATACTGATCTGCTTCCCTTATGTCTCATCCCATCTCCTCTAGACTGTAAGGTTACAATCGGACCTGGACACTTCTACCCCTCTTACTGACCCATACAGACCGCCTAGTTATAATCCACTGACAACTTAGTTACAGATACTGATCTGTCACCTTATGTCTCACCCATCTCCTCTAGACTGTAAGGTTACAATCTGGACCTGGCCACTTCTACCCCTCTTACTGACCCATCACAGACCGACTAGTTATAATCCACTGACACTTAGTTACAGATACTGATCTGTCACTCTTAGTCCTCTCCCCATCTCCTCTAACTGTAAGGTACAATCTGGACCTGGACCCTTCTAACCCCTCTTACTGACCATCACAGACCGACTAGTTATAATCCACTGCCAACTGTTACAGATACTGATCTGTTACCTTAATGTTTCATCCCATCTCCTCTAATGTAAGGTTACAATCTGGATCGGGACACTTCTACCCCTCTTACTGACCCATCACAGACCGCTAGTAGAATCCACTGACAACTTAGTTACAGTACTGATCTTTCACCTATATCTCTCCCCATCCCTCTAGACTGTAAGGTTTACTGGACCTGGACATTCTCACCCCTCTTACTGACCCTCACAGACCGACTAGTTATAATCCACTGACAACTTAGTTACAGATACTGACCTGTCACCTTATGTCTCATCCCCATCTCCTCTAGACTGTAAGGTTACAATCTGGACCTGAACACGTTCTACCCCTCTTACTGACCCATCACAGACCGACTAGTTCAATCCACCTGACAACTTAGTTACAGATACTGATCTGTCACCTTATGTTTCATCCCCATCTCCTATAGGCTGTAAGTTACAATCGTGACCTGGACACTTCTGCCCCTTTACTGACCCATCACAGACCGACTAGTTATAATCCACTGACAACTTAGTTACAGATACTGATCTGTCACCTATGTCTCATCCCATCTCCTCTAGACTGTAAGGTTACAACATCGGACCTGGACACTTCTACCCCCTCTTACTGACCAATCACAGACCGACTAGTTATAATCCACTGACAACTTAGTTACAGATACTAATCTGTCACTTATGTCCCATCCCCATCTCCTCTAACTGTAAGGTTACAATCTGGACCTGGACACTTTTCTACCCCTCTTCTGACCCATCACAGACCGACTAGTTTAATCCACTGACAACTTAGTTCCAGATACTGATCTGTCACCTTATGTTTCATCCCATCTCCTATAGGCTGTAAGGTTACAATCTGGACTCTGGCACTTCTACCCCTCTTACGGACCCATCCAGACCGACTAGTATAATCCACTACAACTCAGTTACAGATACTGATCTGTCACCTATTCCATCCCCATCTCCTCTAGACTGTAAGGTTACAATCTGGACCTGAACACTTCTACCCCTCTTACTGACCCATCGCAGACCCGACTAGTTATATCACTGATAACTTAGTTACAGCTACTGATCTGCTTCACTTATGTCTCATCCCATCTCCTCTAGACTGTAAGCTCTTGGGCAGGGTCCTCCATCCTATTGTACCACAGTAATGCTGTAACTTACCACACTGAATGCTTCTGGACCAGCACTTATATTTTTTGCATTACCTTGTATACCTTGTATGTAACATGCATGTTTTCCTTATGTATTTTAATGTAACTGTAAAGAGCCACGGAAGATGTTGGCGCTATATAAATCCATAATAATAAAATAATAATAATAATAACAATAACAATAATGTAGACTATATAACAAACGTTCATGATGATTGATCAAAATTAGTTTTGACTATAATTACCCTTTAAGTATGGCTTCCATGGGAATGGAAAGGTAGGTCAGTAGGTGAGTGTACCTGTGTCTGTGTGGGGGTTTGGGGTATCACCCATTTGTATTTATGACCATGAAACAGAAACTGTTTTAAAATCCACATTTGAGGATTGTTACCATTATAGTCAATGGGAGAAAATGTCAGAAATTCATCGATACCGCTGTAACGCTTCCGCAGATTCCTTAGCTAAAAGATAGCACACTTTTCCTATATGCCCCGCCACATCTGCCGAATTTC
>JAACNH010000212.1:139414-194619 GCA_019447015.1 Hymenochirus boettgeri
TTGTTCTATTTATAATTATTATTATTTCATGTGGTTATATGTTATTAATCATTATTATTATCATTGGTTATATATTGTTATATAATTATTTATTTATTATCATTGGTTATATTATTGTTAGATGATTCATATATTTATCATTGGTTATATTATTGTTAGAATTATTAATATATTATTATCATTGGTTAATTATTGTTTAGAATTATTAATATTATTATTATCATTGGTTATATTATTGTTAGAATTATTATATTATTATTATCATTGGTTATATATTGTTAGAATTATTAATATTAGATTATCATTGGTTATATTATTGTTTAGAATTATTAATAGTATTATTATCATTGGTTATATTATTGTTAGAAATTAATAATATTTTATTCATTTGGTGTATATTGTTAGAATTATATATATTATTTATTATCAGTTGGTTATATTATTGTTAGGAATTATTAATTTATTATTATCATTGGTTATTATTTGTTAGAATTATTCATATATTATTATTATCATTGGTTATATTATTGTTAGAATTATTACTATAATTATATTACTTATTCATTGGTTAGTATATATGTTAGAATAGAATTATTAATATTATTATATCAGGGTTAATTATTGTTTAGAATTATTATATTCTATTATCATTGGTTATAGTTGAATATTAATATTATTATTATCATTGTTATATTATTGTTAGAAATATTAAATATTATTATCATTGGTTATATTATTGTTAGAATTATTATATTATTATCATGGTTATATTATTGTTAGAATTTTACATATTATATTATCATGGTTTATTATTGTTAGAATTATTAATATTATTATTATCATTGGTTATATTATTGTTAGATATTAATATATTATTATTATCATTGGTTATATTATTGTTAGAATTATTAATTATATATAATTGGTTATATTATTGTTAGAATTATTAAATTATTATTCTCTGGTGCTATTATTGTTGTATGAATTATTAATATTATTATTATCATTTGGTTATATTATTGTTAGAATTATTAATATTATTATTATCATTGGTTATTATTGTTAGAATTATTATATTATTTTATCATTGGTTATATTATTGAGAATTATTAATATTTATTATCATTGGTTATATTATTGTTAGAATTAGTAATATTATTATTATCATTGGTTATATTACTGTTAGAATATTTAATATTTATTAGTATCCATTGGTGTATTACTGTTAAATTTTAATATGATTATTCTCATTGGTTAATATTGTTAGAATATTAATTATTTCATGTTTATTATTGTTAGATTATTAATTATCATTGGTTATATTATTGTTTAGAATTATTAATATTATTATATCATTGGTATTATTGGTTAGAATTCTTATATTATTATCATTGGTTATATATTGTTAGAATTATTAATATTATTATCATTGGTTATATTATTGTTAGAATTATTAAGAGAATATCAAGAGAACTTGTCCATGGACTGGGGAGGTAACTATATCAGTCTCAGGGGTTGGGGGGTGAACACTGTTGCCCTATGTCAACGTTTTTATTACATCAACCTTAAACATGTATAACAGATAAGATGTGGTAATAATCAGATTGCGTTAGTTCACATCTTTATTATCAGGGATTAGAGGATATATATATATATATATATATATATAGCATATAAGTCAGCGATCGGCACACCCTTCCACTCGTTATCAACGCCCGGGTGCCCTCCAATCAATACGATACTGCACAAATAGCGGAGGCACAGGTCTTAATAAAACATAAACGTTTATTGAAGCATGTTAAAAAAGCTTAAGGAACATTAAACCCCCAAAAATAAGTATGTTCTATTCGTCTCTATATTCACAGGGAGGTGAGAACGCTTATTCTCACCTCCCTGTGAATAATAGGACGCTCGGGGGACCAGGAAACTACCTTACCGCCGCTCCACTTGCAGCCGCTCAGTCTCTGAACAGCTGTTCTGTCCCGATCGCGCGTCCTAACTTTTGTATTGGCGCGGTCGGGACAGAGCGGCTGCGAGTGGACGGCGGGGTAGGTAAGTTCCAGGTCCCCCAACGTCCTATTATTCACAGGGATGGGGGGAATAAGCGTTCTCATCTCCCTGTGAATAATAGAAACGAATGGGACATAGTTATTTTTGGGGCTTTAGCGGAGTTTACAGGTCCTTTAACATCAACGCGTTTCGGCTTTAGAGACAAGCCGTCCTCAGGATGTGACGCAGTATTGAATGAGTCCCCAGAGGTATCAATAGTCCCTCTAGGTTTCCTCAAAACAGATATTGCCGCCTACAGTTAGGGGGGGCACTATCAATTATTTGGCCAGTCCCAAACTAGGCTGCTATAGATGTCCGAATTGCATCACCTGCCGGTCCATGTTCACAGGCAAGGACGTTGCCCATCCACATATTGGACGTAGAATATCCATCAGACAGAGGTTCTCCCATGAGAGCAGGTGTATAATTTACTTCATAGTTTGCCGTGTGGGTTATACTACATTGGCAAGACTAGAACATCTTTCAAGGAACCATGGGTTACCATCGTTCTCGGTCAGGCAAGCTCTTTAACACGAACGAATCTGTGACATCTATTACAAATTTGGCGGACTTGTCGGTTGCTCGACATTTTAGGGAAATGGCCCACCATTGTCGTCCCTTAGATGCGGATTTTTGACGGGTTGACCGCACGGGGACATTCAGTCAAATATGATTATGACCAAGTGCTGCTACAGAAGGAAGCTACGAGGATACATGGACTTGGGACTTTATGAATGAGCAATTCTCATGACATTGTTTCGTGTGAACGTAGGTTTGACAGCTAGCTTTGTCTTTTCCTTACCTTATGTGTGGTGGGAACAGCTCTCTGCCTTTTATATGCATGGCAACATTGTATTTTGTTTATGTGGCATTTGTATCCAATGTTCCCTCTGTTCCTGATTTATATGCAATGTGATATTTTGTAGCTGGTGTTACAGCTTCTATGGGATTTTTTTGTGCATAATGTTTTTATACTGATCTTTTTACTGTTTTTATGGTGTATATTTTCCCTTACACAGTGAGTTGGTGTTCAGGGTATAAAGAGGTGTCACACACATAGTGCTTCACATCCTGAGGACGGCTTGTCTCTGAGCCGAAACGCGTTGATGTTAGAGCGTTTTTAACATGCTTCAATAAACGTTAATGTTTTATTAAGACCTGTGAGTGCCTCCGCTATTTGTGCAGTATATATATATATATATAGGATGACTGTACGGAATATATATATCTGTATATATTATAATAGTCGCCCTGATAGCAGTTCCAAATACAGCTGTTCTGTCCCTTTCCTAAGAGGTTAGTAAGGACTGACATATTGAAACTGACTTTTAACACATGGTGTTAAATCTATAATAATAATAATAATAAAATAAATATCCTACCCTAATATCCTAATATAATATGATAATAATATAATATAATAAGAATATAAAATAATAATAATATAATAATATAATAAATAATAATATAATAATAATAATAATAAAAAATAATAATATACTAAAATATAATAATAATAATATAAATATATATAATAATAATAATAATATAATAATAATATAATTAGTAAAAATAATATAATAATCATATAATAATAAATAATAATAATAATATAATAATAATAATAATATACCACTTATAAGGTGCTGAAAGGATCTTACACCCATTCATACACTGTCAATGAGGAGATATTGTTAATGTAGGTGATGCTTCTTAACCATCCATTCAGTAAGGCTGAGGCCCCCATACAACGCACTAAATGCGCACGCAATCGATTTCTGTGCGTTGTCGCGTGTTGTTCCACCGTTTGCGCATGCATTTTTGTAATTTAAAATTATAGAAACGCATGGTGCACGCAAAACGCACGTGCAAGCTCGCGCGCATCGGAAATGACGTGAATTTTTGCATTCCCACGATTTCCATTTTAACCAAAACCGCGTTAGTGTGGCCTAGCCCATATCGTATTATATAGCAGGTGCTGGCAATGAGGATAATTCCACAGCAGAGACACGTTACACCTACTCTCGTCTGTAATTGGCTGGGGTGAAAGCTGAAAATGCGAATTTTATGCGTCCCGATTTACGTATCTCACGCACAGCGCACTAGTGTGGCCCCGTCAATCGGATCGCAATAAAAATCGCATTAGTGTGGCATTAACACCAATTTCCCCTATTGAGATTGCCAGAGGGTGAAGTGTAACCTTCAATATACAGACAGACAAATCCCTGACACACACACACAATGACCTGTCACTGTAATCTCAGTCATGGACAATATCCACAATATTCCATTATTATTATTATTCGTTATTATCTAGTACTATCATCTTGTTCTCCATTCTTGTTGCTGTTTCTTTTACCAAAGGGATTCTGTAATGGCGTGATGTAATACGGAGCACATATAATGTGTAGCGCAGTCATATTATATGGAGCGCAGTGATGTGATACATAGCACAGTGATGTAATACGGAGTGCAGTGATATAATATCGAGTGCAGTGATATAATATGGAGCACAGTGGTGTAATATGGAGTGCAGTGATATAATACGGAGCACAGTGGTGTAATATGAAGTGCAGTGATGTAATACGGAGCACAGTGGTGTAATACGGAGTGCAGTAATGTAATACGGAGCACAGTGGTGTAAAATGGAGTGCAGTGAGGTAATACGGAGCACAGTGGTGTAATACGGAGTGCAGTAATGTAATACGGAGCACAGTGGTGTAATATGGAGTGCAGTGATGTAATACGGAGCACAGTGGTGTAATACGGAGTGCAGTAATGTAATACGGAGCACAGTGGTGTAATATGGAGTGCAGTGAGGTAACACGGAGCACAGTGGTGTAATAAGGGTGCAGTATGTAATACGGAGCACAGTGGTGTAATACGGAGTGCAGTAATGTAATACGGAGCACAGTGGTGTGTAATATGGAGTGCATGATGGTAACACGGAGCACAGTGGTGTAATATGGAGTGCAGTGAGGTAATAAGAGCAAAGTGTGTGTAATATGGAGTACAGTGATGTATACGGAGCCACACAACACGTTTTTCACACGTTTACGCACAGTGATGTAATACGGAGTGCATAGTGATATAATATGGAGTGCAGGTATAATATGGAGCACAGTGGTGTAATATGGAGTGCAGTGCGTGATATAATACAGAGAACATTTTATATGGAGAGCAATGATCTAATATGGAATGCAGTGATGTAATCGGAGCACAGTGATGTAATATGGAGTGCAGTGGTGTAATATGAAGCACAGTGGTGTAATATGGAGTGCAGTGATATAAAACAGAGCACATTTTATATGGAGCGCAATAATCTAATATGGAATGCAGTGATATAATACGGACACAGTGGTGTAATATGGAGTGCAGTGATATAATATGGAGCACATTTTATATGGAGCGTAATGGTGTAATATGGAGTGCAGTTATATAATACTGAGCACAGTGTTTAATAGGAGTGCAGTTGTGTAAATAGAGCACAGTGGTGTAATATAATAATAATATATAATAAGTGCAGTTATGTAATACAGACACATTTTATATGGAGCGCAATTATGAATAAATGGAGTGCAGTGGTGTATATGGGAGGCACAGTGGTGTGAATATGGAGTGCAGTGGATAATAACGGAGCACGTGTGCAATATGGAGTGCAGTGATGTAATACGGAGCACAGTGGTGTAATACGGGCACAGTGGGTAATAGGAGTGCAGTGGTGAATATGGAGCACAGTGGTGTAATATAAAGTGCAGTTATGTAATACAGAGCACATTTTATATGGAGCGCAATTATGTAATAATGAAGTGCAGTGGTGTAATAGGGAGCACAGTAGTGTAATATGGAGTGCAGTGATGTAATACGGAGCACAGTGGTGTAATATGGAGTGCAGTGATGTAATACGGAGCACAGTGGTGTAATACGGAGCACAGTGGTGTAATATGGAGTGCAGTGATATAATACGGAGCACATTTTATATGGAGCGTAATGTTGTAATATGGAGTGCAGTTATATAATACGGAGCACAGTGGTGTAATATGGAGTGCAGTGATGTAATATGGAGTGCAGTGGTGTAATATGGAGCACAGTGGTGTAATATGGAGTGCAGTGATGTAATACGGAGCACAGTGATGTAATATGGAGTGCAGTGGTGTAATATGGGCACAGTGGTGTAATATGAGTGCAGTTATGTAATACAGAGCCCATTTCTATGGAGCGCAATTATGTAATAATGGAGTGCAGTGGTGTAATAGGAGCACAGTGGTGTAATAGGAGGCAGTGATTGTAACGGAGCACAGTGATGTAATATGGAGTGCAGTGGTGTAATATGGAGCACAGTGGTGAAATATGAAGTGCAGTTATGTAAACAGAGCCCATTTTATATGGGCGCAATTATGTAATAATGGAGTGCAGTGGTGTAATAGAGAGCACCGTGGTGTAATATGTGAGTGCAGTGATTAATTATGGAGCACAGTTGTGTAATATGGAGTGCAGTGAGGTAATACGGAGCACCAGTGGTGTAATATGGAGTGCAGTAATGTAATACGGAGCACAGTGGTGTATATGGAGTGCAGTGATGTATACGGAGCACAATGGTGTAATATGGAGTGCAGTGATGTAATACGGAGCACAGGTGTAAGGGTGCATGATATCGGAGCACAGTGGTGTAATATGGAGCACAGTGATGTAATAGGGCCACCCTAACACGTTTTTCACACGTTTACGCACAAGATTTTTGTTTCGATTTTAAATAACATGAAATCGCAGAAACGTAATCCCGGAAGTAACGGCAAATAGAATATAAAAACGAGTGGAACATGGCAAGAAGCATATAACCCTTGAAAAAGCCACCGGAAGTGGCGAAACGCGTTGGGACCCTACAGGAACACCATCCAAAGCTGGATTTGACCATTACCTGTAAAGGATTAGACTGAGCACAATAAGGTGGCTTATAAAGGACTGATAATGCTATTTTGCACAGGTGAACACCCGGATGCTGCTGCAAAGACTGATTGCTCCAGTTAGATCACCGCCTATTGCTGCTAAAGACTTTTTATATTGCTTGTATTCAGGGGTGTTCCTAGGGTTTTTGACACCTGAAAAACATTTAAATGCCGCCTTCGGCAGACGGGGTCGGCACATGAAGCAGGCATGGCTTCATCAGGGATCATAGGTGAGCGCTTGTGGAGGTGGGTATGGTGGACTGACTAACACTGACTGGTGAACTGGAGGGCGACTTAACACTGACTGGTGAACTGATGGAGGGCTGACTAACACTGACTGGTGAACTGGGGGTGACTAAACACTGATTGGTGGACTTTTATTGAAACGGTATTGTAGGGAGCAGGATTTTTTCAACTGTAACCTTTTAAGTTGTCTGCAGGGGCGCGCCCTGAGCAAATGTTTCAGTTTGTCTTCATGGTAGGGGCACCCCTGCTTGTATTCGCTTTATTCATTTTCTGCCAATTTTTGCACTGTTTTGCACTTTCTGCACTGAAAATAAAAGGACACAGTGTGACACAGCGGGAAAGGGACTTTTTGCAGCACTCTCCATACTACTCAGCCCAATTCACAGCGCAAGGGAGGACTACTATAAGGGCACGGCCACCTGCAAAGCAATCGCATGCGATTATTTTGCGATTTCGTTGCCTTTGCGCCTGCGTTTTTTCATTAGCTATTAAAAATGCATGCGGATTTCGATTTAAAATGCAGAACGCAAATCACAATCGCAACGCACCCGAAAACGCGCGTTGCCGTGTTTTACAACGATATTAAAAAAACGCAAGCGCAAACGCAAAAAAGACGCCTAGCCCTAATGAATGTTTTATAAGCAGCGTTTGTCCGCTTCCAACGCTTGAATCTTGTTAATCGCAGCGCGTGCAGTGTGGCCTCCTGGGATTGAGATGTGCACACTGAGAAATGGCGCTAGGCCACACTAACGCGTTTTTCACAACGTTTCCGCACAAGATTTCGCTTACGATTTTAAATAACATGAAAATCGCGGAAAGTGTCCGTTTTGGTAACGCATTTTTTTTGCCCTATCGCAGCGTTTCCATAACAGAAATGGTAAAACGCACACGCAATTCCATGCGACAACGCATGCGCAATTCTGGTGCGTTGCAGCGTGGCGCCGGCCTTACTGATTGCAACTCAGTGGTGCAGTTTGACAGGATTGCAGGCAGTCCATGTTAACGTAGACTGTCCTTCCCATAATCATCTCGCAAATAAAGGTTACGTTAACCTTCCATTTCCTTCCGTCACAGGACTTAGGAATTAGTTTAGAGTATTCTATTCACCAATGTTCCAAAAGCAAAAAGGACTGTACGTTCTTTTAATTGGTTGGGCTCTACCCCATGTTTTAAATGTATTAAAACAGATAAATGATTTTTAGAAGACAGATTAGACCATTGGGACACAATAAACAGTTCGCTAATTGACCTTGCTCTGTAAATATTTCATTGGGAAATATCCCGTTGGTTTATTTAAAGGGAATTTAAAGTTCTGCAATCATGTTTGGCCTAATGTGATTGGACGGTTAGGATCGAACGTGCAGGAAGGATTATTTCATCACAGGGAGGTTTGGTGGATCTGACCCCTGGACGGTTTGGAGCAGATATAAACCCAGACAGACATAAGACGTCCGTCTCACTTATGACACTGCTGGGAGCTACCATGCAGATTTCACAGAGCAGCAGCCTGGTAACTGCAATGGCCAATACTGCACCGCAGTTAGAAACATGGAGCAAACAGTCATGTTCCCCGCTTCCTGCGCGATGTGCCTACTGACAGCAGAGATGGCGCTGCCACATGGGTACCGGAGACCTGTATGAACATTACATCAAGCTGAAATCTATCAGGGACCGTCTGGAACATGGACCAGTCCCAGCGAATGAGGGGCAGATGGTCGCATGCGATGCAGAAAATGAAACTCTCTTCTACTATCACCTAACAGAGCTGTTCACCATCCTCCACCGGCTCACCAAACAAACTCAGGTCCTGACAGCAAGTATAAGGATCTAATTGGCAGCGCCCAAGGAGCAAATGGAGCATAAATGGCATCACCCAGACCAGCGAATCGTATTGGCGGACATCCTCCCATCATGTTCCACCAACCAGGTTTCCAGAGACTGAAAAAGGGAGTGAAGGATGTGAAAATAAAAGTCTAACCTGCTATGGTCTGGAATAACTTTATTTGTATAACAGTTACGGAGAACAATCCTACAGCAATGTGTATTATTAATATATATTATGGCAAGGTGACCTTTACTTTATCAGGTTTATCTTTTATATCCATTGCAAGCCTTATTATTAGAGAACTAGAGCTAAAATGTAAATGCATGTGGACAGATTCTACAGCTCCCTACACAAACATGTAAGCATGGGCATGTGGACAGATTCTACAGCTCCCTACACAAACATGTAAGCATGGGCATGTGGACAGATTCTACAGCTCCCTACACAAACATGTAAGCATGGGCATGTGGACAGATTCTACAGCTCCCTACACAAACATGTAAGCATGGGCATGTGGACAGATTCTACAGCTCCCTACACAAACATGTAAGCATGGCATGTTGGACAGATTCTACAGCTCCCTCACCAAACATGTAAGCATGGGAATGTGGACAGATTCTACAGCTCCCTACACATACATGTAAGCATGGGCATGTGGACGAATTCTACAGCTCCCTACACATACATGTAAGCATGGGCATGTGGACAGATTCTACAGCTCCCTACAATACATGTAAGCATGGGCATGTGGACAGATTCTACAGCTCCCTACAATACATGTAAGCATGGGCATGTGGACGAATTCTACAGCTCCCTACACATACATGTAAGCATGGGCATGTGGACAGATTCTACAGCTCCCTACACATACATGTAAGCATGGGCATGTGGACAGATTCTACAGCTCCCTACAAATACATGTAAGCATGGGCATGTGGACAGATTCTACAGCTCCCTACACGTACATGTAAGCGGCGGGCATGTGGACAGATTCTACAGCTCCCCACACATACTGTACTCCCTACACATACATGTAAGCGGTGGGCATGTGGACAGATTCTACAGCTCCCTACACATACATGTAAGCGGTGGGCATGTGGACGAATTCTACAACTCCCTACTCATACATGTAAGCGGCTGGCATGTGGACAGATTCTACAGCTTCCTACACATACATGTAAGCGGTGGGCATGTGGACAGATTCTACAGCTCCCTACACATACATGAAAGCGGTGGGCATGTGATGGAATTCTACAACTCCCTACACATACATGTAAGCGGTGGGTATGTGGACAGATTCTACAGCTCCCTACACATACATGTAAGCGGCTGGCATGTGGACAGATTCTACAGCTCCTACACATACATGTAAGCGGTGGGCATGTGGACGAATTCTACAGCTCCCTACACATACATGTAAGCGGTGGGCATGTGGACAGATTCTACAGCTCCCTACACATACATGTAAGCGGTGGGCTTATCCTCACAACCCTCCATCTTTTGCCATGCGCGCCTATAGGGAAAGATGGAGGGTTGTAGGCACAAGCCCACCAATCAGCTGCCAACATCGGCCATTGACGCTTGCAGGGATGTGTAGAGCTGTTCAACTTCAGTTGTATTGCACACAGGGATGTTGGAATAAATTATCCTACCTCCCTGTGAATTATACATCCCAGACAGGGCCGACACTTAATAAATATGGTTGTGTCCCTTTAAATAGCGGTGTATAATAAGCTTGATTGGTTTGTGATCTTTCTCCAAACAAGGCTTAGAACACATGAAAATACAGAAATTGCTAAACTACAGTGAGAGTCCTCTCTTCAAATGAACAATTGTATATAGTTCAATCATCCCCCAAACCTGCATTAGTTAGAAAACTGAGAGATGTAAGACTAACCTGAAATCTTCCAGTTAGTGACAGACATCACAGCCAATGACTGAAAGTTAATCCCCCAACTGCCTCTTCTAAGAGTGCAAGCTAGTAAAAGAGCTTGGAGAGGAGTCAGAAAAGTGACAGAGGGGAGAACATTTCACTGTATTACAGGTTATTCCTATATCTGGCAGATTTCTAACTATTGTGGCTTTGGGGTGCTTTACCTTTATATACAGTGGAATAATAGCAGGCACTACTCTGGATTTCATAAAGTTTATTTAACGATTTTAGATGACATAACATGTTTCAGCCCTCTCGGGATTCATCGTCATCAGTGTCCTGATAGGGCTGTAACATGTCGATTATGTCATCTAAAATCTTTAAATAAACTTTATGAAATCCAGGAGAGCAAGCAACTTGATTGACAGCTGGAATATAAGAAGTTTTAGATTGGATATCTAAAGAAATAGGGGGCAGATCAACAAAAAAAACGATACAGTGGTGGTCGGGAAGAATTATAGTTATGGTCAATTTAAAATAACCTATTTTTCGGCATAGATGCCCTTTAAGGACAAGAATTTCCTCCATTGTGGAAAGGTAAGATGGCTCCTCCCACCATTCAGGCATCAGAACCAATGATTGACTGCTGGTTCCCCTGCTGCCTGCAGATGGAGGTGGCAGATACCTTTTCCATAACCTGTAATTAAATATTGGGTAACAAATACGTGTAAATAAACCGATAGAAATAACAGTTGGGGTTGCAGGCAGAAAACAGTCACCATCCTTTTGTTTTAATAGTGGACAGGATCATATCCCACTTTCTCCGCATCACACAGAAAACACAAATGCATCATAATCAGGTTTCCATATGCATGTAGGTAAAACATTTCACGCTAGCACATGCTTGCTGGGAAATGGATTTGTTGATTTTTATATTAAAGGCCATTTCCTCCTGCAACACAAACTGTTAGGCAGGAAATGTGGGTAATGCGGAGTAGGTAAGACTAGACGGACGTATGTCTCTTTATTCAACCTCAAATACTATCCTAGACCCCATCATGTTCACAGGAACAAGACAATAGCAGTTACAATAAATCATATCGATTACAATTGGAAACAAAATCAATTAAGGTAGCCATAAACAAGGTATGTTGAACCTGCGGCCTTCCAGATGTTTGGAAACTACAACTCCCAACATGATTATGTTTATAATGATGGCCATGGAACGCGCTATCATAAATATCTAGACTGGCTCCTTAAGTTCTGTTTGGTTATAAATAATATAAAAAATAACGTGTCCAGCTCCAAAATAGTTCTATAAAATCTGTTTATATATTATGTTATATAACATGTGTTTATATATTATGTTTATTATGTTATAGAACACGTGTTAATGATTTATACAGAAGAGCGAGATGTGCTATAAATACACCAAGAAGTCTGATCCACTGCTAAATTCTCATTAAAATTCACAATTTTTGACCTTGAACCTGGTAGTTCTAAATGTGGTTTTGGTTACTAAAACTCGTCACATAATAAAAAAAGGACAATATTTTGAAATATAATTTATTTTATAGACCCCCCTTCCCCTTCATTTTACACAAGCTGCATTACACAGCATTCAAAAAAAATGTACAGGTAACTATCCAATCAGGTTCCAGAATTCTCAGCCAATCAGATAGAAACAGGTAAATTAACGAATAGGGATGAAATCTTCTAGGACTTCTGCCATGGTTTTCTTTTCTAAATGAACAATACAAACAGAAGGATAACGTTATACGGCCCTGCTTGAATCCAAAGGCTGATTAGAATCTGGGTGCACAAGGAACCCCATAGCTGTCCTTGAATCCAAAGGCTGATTAGAATCTGGGTGCACAAGGAACCCCATAGCTGTCCTTTAATCCAAAGGCTGATTAGAATCTGGGTGCACAAGGAACCCCATAGCTGTTCTTTAGATAATGGGACAGGCAATTATTCAGAACAATTTTGCATTGCTGTCAACTGCTTCAAAGTGCACACACAACTATAATGTACGTCATTGTTAAGGAGTCTGCAGTGTAAAGCACATTCATGTCCACCTACTTTCAGGATGACAAATGTTTCTATGGAATTACAGAGAATAAAGGGACAGTAAACATATAAAATGCAGTCAGCACTTGGCTAGAAGAAATCTTTCTGTGGATTCCAAATCACACACTGGCTCATCAAGGCCTTACTGACTACTAAACAGTGTATAAGGGCTAGGCCACACTGAAACGCAAACGCAAACGCAATCGCATGCGATTTCATGTGCGATTTTTTTGCGTTTGCGCTTGCGATTTCTTCAATAAGTATAGGAAATCGCATGCGATTGCGATTAAAAATGCAGAACGCAAAACGCAAACGCATCGAAAAACGCGCGTTTTTTTGCGTTGCCGCGTTTTCAATAATTTTGAAAAATCGCAAGCGCAATCGCAAGCGCAAACGCAAGCGCAAACGCAAAAAAAACGCAGCAGTGTGGCCTAGCCCTAAAGGTGGATAACTATGTAAAAATGACTGGGGTGTCCAACCCTGCTTCCCTCCAGATATCTAAAAACTACAACGCCCAGAAAACCTTCCAGCTGCTCTGCAGGAAAACATAGCAAGGGAACGTTGGTCGTTTTTAGGTCCAACCAGGTTAGTCTATAGGGGCAGTTAAAAGAATACAACAACGTGTTAAAGGGTATGTCCACCCTAAAAAAAAGTTTTTGATATAAGATTCCCCCTGGTCTCCCAGCCCCAACCGCTATATTTATATTTTAAGAAAGCTCCCCAAACTCTACTTACCTCCCCTCTTTCCTCCGCCGCGCTCCCAGCCCTCTGCTTGCGAGAAAATACAAGCAGAGGGGCGGAACCGGCAGCCGCGTCTGTGATTGGCTGAACGGCAGCCAATCACGGACGCGGCTGGCGGCAGCTCACTTCGGCGGAGGAAAGAGGAGAGGTAAGTAAAGTTTGGGGAGCTTTCTTAAAATATAAATATAGCGGTTAAGGCTGGGAGACCAGGGGGAATCTTACACATTAAGGGTTTATAGCTAGGGGGAGGGAATCGGGAGAGGGAGGGGGAGAAGGGCTGCAGTACGCATGCCAAACTTCTCCCGGAGGCCAGGTAGGAGGCAGAGTCCTATATGGACTCTGCTATCCTCCTGGTGGGCAGTTTTTGGGACTTTGGGGGGGGACTACAGGAGAACCATATGGAGCTGGGATGTGAGGTAAGGATTAAACTACACTACATGGTGGTGCGAGTAGTTGGGGGATTATAGTTTTGGGGGTGGACATGCCCTTTAAAGAGACATGGATCGGTATACGTACCAGGAGGCTGGAAGTCCTCTGGGTGATGTCTGATGTATTCGGACAGGTCGCGGTCTCGCTTTGCGTTAACGTAATTGTCATTTTTGGTTAAGTGGTACCCAATGAAAAATCCAATACTGGTAAATAGCAACTGGCGGTGGACACCTGGGGAGAAACACAATTAGTGTCATTAATAATCTACAGATAGTTCTATGGGGCTCAGACACGAGACACCAGTTTGGAGCTTATACAGTGGAACTACATCATTGCAATTGTTTCAATCGGTTTTCACCAAGGCTGATGGGAGTTGTAGTTTCAAAACAGTTCACATATAGAATCAGGTTGATACCAGCTTGGTGCATTTTGTGGCATTCCAGCTTAGGAAAAGGTCAGTCGGATCATAGCATAGTCTGTGTCTGTTACACTGGGTAGATAACAATCTACCACTAGATTGGTAACACAGTTGGTTACAGTACACTGGGGTTTTTGTACCTGACTAAAGGCAGTTCCAGTGAGTGGAAGTCCCTGGTTCTAAAGGACTGTTTATTAAGGACATAGAAAAAGAAGGACACTGAAACAAGAAGGGCAATTTATCAAGGTTGGTGTGTGTTGGTGTTGTGTAGTAGAAGGGACAGTTTTGTCGGTGCCATGCAATGAGCATGCTGCCACATGTATAGAAACCTGGAGCAGACGTTCCGGGGGACCTATGTCTGTGTCAGGTGTAAGTGGGTTGCCTGTTTGGAATGTGAGGTGTAGAGCACCTCAGATTGCAGCATTGCAGGGATTGACAAATCTGGGGGGACAGCAGGCACTGGCTGGGGCCAGTATAAAAGGGGGTTAAAGTGGGACATGGGAGGTTGAGGAGGGAGGTAGTTTTGTTAGGATTACTAGGGGAAGTGGGGGACGGAAGGGTAGGGGGGCTTCTTCCCAGATTACCCATCCAAACAGATTTGCCGCCTTAGGTAATGAAGTGGAGGAGGACACCTCGGAATTAGCGTGTATGGAGGGGGCTAGTCCCTTGAGCACCCAGGGGACTGCCATCTCTGATACAAGGGAGGAGGAACTTAGGATCAGGAATGCAAGGCAGGGGGTAGTGGTAGGGGACTCCATTATAAGGAAGGTAGATAGGGTAATCTGCCACCAAGACCCTACATGTTGAACTGTGTGTTGCCTGCCTGGTGCTAGGGTTCGGCATGTGGTGGATCGTGTAGACAGATTATTGGGTGGGGCCGGGTGTGACCCGGGGGTCTTGGTTCACATTGGTGCCAATGACAAAGTTAGAGGAGGAGGTGAGGTCCTTAAAAATGATTTCCGAGAGCTAGGGGCCAAGTTAAAAGCAAGGACCTCCAGGGTAGTGTTTTCACAAATACTACCGCAGCCACGTGCTAAGCCAGGGAGACAGCGGGAGCTTAGGAGCATTAATGCGTGGCTAAGAGAGTGGGGTAAGGAAGAAGGGTTTGGGTTTATAGAGAACTGGGCAGACTTTGCTGTCGGCTACAGGCTCTTTAGTAGGGATGGGTTGCACCTCAATGATGATGGTGCAGCTGTTTTAGGGGAGAAGATGGCTAGAGGGTTGGAGGAGATTTTAAAGTAGGTTGGGGGGGGGGGGGGGAGAAGTATTCGCAGTCTCACTGGGATAGATAGCCCAGGAGGAAAATCTGTCGTCAGATGTTATCTTCTCGCACTCCCATGACGGAAGCAATTGTGGTGCTGTGACTCCGAACTGTTAGCCACCAAACAGTATTAAGATATCTGTGTGCACGTTATATACTTCTGAGCACAGGAGGAAAGCAGGGTGTAGATAGGCCAGTGGTGGGTGGAAAGGGGGTGGGGCTAGCATAGGGGATAGGGAGGAATGTGTATTAAAGTGTACGAATAAATTACTGGATCATAATCTAAAATGTATGTTTGCAAATGCGAGAAGCCTGGCTGACAAAATGGGTAAATTGGAAATGATGGCATTGAATGAAAAGTATGATGTAATAGGTATAGCAGAAACGTGGTTGAACAATTCTCACGACTGGGCTGTAAATTTAGAAGGATATGCCTTGTTTAGGCAGGATAGAGAAAAAAGGAAAGGGGGAGGAGAATGTGTTTATGTTAAACAAAAGTTTAAGCCAAATTTAAAAGAAGAGATAACTGGCAATATGGATGTTAAAGTGGAGGCAATATGGGTGGAATTAGGCAACAGGAAAGGGGGTAATGTCATTGTTGGTGTCTGCTATAAGTCGCCAAATGCTAGCAGAGAGGAGGTGAGTCAACTTCATATGCAGTTGGCAAGGGCTGCAAGTTTGGGGAGTGTGCTCATTATGGGGGACTTTAATTACCCTGACATTGATTGGTGTAGTGTAATCATTATGGGGGACTTTAATTACCCTGACATTGATTGGTGTAGTGTACTTATTATGGGGGACTTTAATTACCCTGACATTGATTGGTGTGTAGTGCTACCATTCTGGGGTACTTTAATTACCCTACATTGATTGGTGTAGTGTTGTCCATTATGGGGGACTTTAATTACCCCTGACTTGATTGGTGTAGTGTACTCATTATGGGGGACTTAATTACCCTACATGATTGTGTAGTGTGTACATTATGGGGGACTTTAATTACCCTGACATTGATTGTGTAGTGTACTCATTATGGGGGACTTTAATTACCCTGACATGTTGGTGTAGTGTGCTCATTATGGGGGACTTTAATTACCCTGACATTGATTGGTGTAGTGTGCCTCATTATGGGGGACTTTAATTACCCTGACATTGATTGGTGTAGTGTGCTCCATTATGGGGGACTTTAATATACCCTGACATTGATTGTTGTGTAGTGTGCCTCATTATGGGGGACTTTAATTACCCTGACATTGATTGGTGTAGTGTTCGCCATTATGGGGGACTTAATTACCCTGACATTGATTGGTGTATTGTACTCATTATGGGGACTTTAATTACCCTGACATTGATTGGTGTAGTGTGCGGTATATTATTGGGGTGTACTTTAATTACCCTGACATTGATTGGGTAGTGTACTCATTATGGGGACTTTAATTACCCTGACATTGATTGTGTAGTGTACTCAATGGGGGACTTTATTACCCTGACATTGATTGGTGTAGTGTGCTCATTATGGGGGACTTTAATTACCCTGACATTGATTGGTGGAGTGTACTCATTATGGGGGACTTTAATTACCCTGACATTGATTGGTGTAGTGTGCTCATTATGGGGGACTTTAATTACCCTGACATTGATTGGTGTAGTGTACTCATTATGGGGCGTTTGAATTACCCTGACTTGATTGGTGTAGTGTACTCATTATGCGACTTTAATACCCTGACATTATTGGTGTAGTGTACTCATTATGGGGACTTTACCACCCTGACATTGATTGGTGTAGTGTGATCATTATGGGGGACTTAATTACCCTGACATTGACATTGATTGGTGTAGTGTGCTCATTATGGGGGACTTTAATTACCCTGACATTGATTGGTGTAGTGTACTCATTATGGGGGACTTTAATTACCCTGACATTGATTGGTGTAGTGTACTCATTATGGGCGATTGTATTACCCTGACATTGATTGGTGTAGTGACTCATTATGGGCGACTTTAATTACCCTGACATTAATTGGTGTAGTGTACTCATTATGGGGGACTTTACCCTGACATTGATTGGTGTAGTGTGCTCATTATGGGGACTTTAATTACCCTGACATTGACATTAATTGGTGTAGTGTACCCATTATGGGGGACTTTAATTACCCTGACATTGATTGGTGTAGTGTACTCATTATGGGGGACTTTAATTACCCTGACATTGATTGGTGTAGTGTACTCATTATGGGGGACTTTAATACCCTGACTTGATTGTGTAGTGTACTCATTATGGGGGACTTTACCCTGACATTGATTGGTGTAGTGTGTGATCATTATAGGCGACTTTAATTACCCTGACATTGACATTGATTGGTGGAGTGTACTCATTATGGGGGACTTTAATTACCCTGACATTGATTGGTGTAGTGTACTCATTATGGGGGACTTTAATTACCCTGACATTGATTGGTGTAGTGTACTCATTATGGGGACTTAAATTACCCTGACATTGATTGGTATGGAGTGTGCTCATTATGGGGGACTTTAATTACCTGACATTGATTGTGTGGATGTGTCTCATTATGGGGGACTTTAATTACCCTGACATTGATTGGTGTAGTGTACTCATTATGGGCGACTTTAATTACCCTGACATTGATTGGTGAGTGTCTCATTATGGGACTTTAATTACCCTGACATTGATTGGTGTAGTGTAACATTTATGGGGACTTTAATTACCCTGACATTGATTGTGTAGTGTCCATTATGGGGACTTTAATTACCCTGACATTGATTGGTGTAGTGTACTCATTATGGGGACTTTAATTACCCTGACATTAATTGGTGTAGTGTCTCATTATGGGGACTTTAATTACCCTGACATGATTGGTGTAGTGTGCTCATATGGGGGACTTTAATTACCCTGACATTGACATTGATTGGTGTAGTGTGCTCATTATGGTGTGGACTATTTTTAATTACCCTGACATTGATTGGTGTAGTGTACTCATTATGGGGGACTTTAATTACCCTGACATTGATTGGTGTAGTGTACTCATTATGGGGGACTTTAATTACCCCGACATTGATTGGTGGAGTGTGCTCATTATGGGGGAATTTAATGATAAATTTGGTTTTGTGTTAGAACAAGTACTCTATTCAAATTTGTGGTATTTTTTATGCGATACAAACTCTCTGAATGCTTTTTAGGGCAGTTTAAGGTCTTGTTTCCCAAGTTTGATTGGTAGTGTCCCTAATAAGTACAGTATTTTTAGAAAAAGGGTAATTTTAATTACATTTAATTTACTAATCACAGACAGGTTATAGGGCATCCACTGGTTGATCAAATTTTTTTAAATGTGAGAACATGGGAGTATAATTTAACACGCATAAACTTGAAGGTTCTCATTCATCCAGGTCACGGTATATCTGTAATATTTATCCATCGAGGTCATGGTATATCTGAAATATTCATCCATCCAGGTCACGGTATATCTGAAATATTCATTCATCCAGGTCACGGTATATCTGTAATATTCTTTTCTATCCATGTACAAATGTGACTCCCCAGACCAACAGACCTAGCTTATTCATTAGTCGCCTATGGGGGGACTGTATCAAAAGCCTTTGCAAAATCCAAGTAAAACTACATCTAACTGTCTATACCAGAGTCAATTTCTACTACTTCCTCATAAAGCCAAGCAAGTTAGTTTGACAAGATCTATTCCTCCTAAATCCATGCTGGTTACTACTTATAAGCATACCCGAGGATGTATTTTATCCGGTCCAGGAGATTTATTAATATTAACCTTATTTAGTTCTTTCTGTACCATATCCTCGGTGCACTTAAATCTTTTATACCATTCTTATATACTCTATGATATCTGTACTTGGATCTTCATAGTGTATAAAGAGGGAAAATATCAAGACATTTGCTTTATCGCCATCCTCCGTAACTAACTTATCCCCATTAATTAATGTGCCACTATCTCGGTCTCATCTTTTTACATTAATATAACTTTAAAATTTAGGCTTAGTAATGCTTTGTTCAGCTATCCTAATTCATTATTAATTTTAGCTAGTTTGATTGCTTTCTTACACCCTTGTTACAGTTTTTTATAATCCCTAAAGACCCTTCCGTTCCCTCTGCCTTAAAGGTTTTAAATGCCCTTTTCTTCTCTTCCTTTCCATTTGCCTCTTTACACCAGAATTCAGCCACATGGCGCGGATTTTTTTTATTACATTTATTTCCCCAAGGGTATAAACTTTAGATGTGACACTGGCTTAAAATCCCCTTGAACACAGTCCACTTCTGTTCAGTCAACCTTTACCTGATAATACATTATCCCAGTTGACATTCTGAAGAGCTGCTTTTAACCTATGAAAATTTGCTTTCCTGAAATGAAGTCTTTAACCCAGCGCACTTTTCCTTTCGATAACATGCACTAATCAACACTTTTCCCTAAGCCTCCAGTTACCTTTATATCTATAATGCGCTCCACGATGTTAGATATTACCAGATCCAACAGAGCTCATCTTCTGGTAGAAACCTCAACCACCCTTAAGAAAGAGAATTATCCTGCAGCAAATCAATGAGAACTATCGTCCTTTACTGTTATGGCAGTTCCACTACACCAATCAATGTCAGGGTAATTAAGTCCCCCATAATGAGTACACTACACCAATCAATGTCAGGGTAATTAAAGTCCCCCATAATGAGCCTACAAACCAATCAATGTCAGGGTAATTAAAGTCCCCCATAATGAGCACACTACAACCAATCAATGTCAGGGGTCTAAAGTCCCCCATAATGAGCACCTACCCAATCAATGTCAGGGTAATTAAAGTCCCCACATCAAGCACCTACACCAATCAATGTCAGGGTAATTAAAGTCCCCCATAATGAGCCACTACACCAATCAATGTCAGGGTAATTAAGTCCCCATAATGAAGCACACTACACCAATCAATGTCAGGGTAATTAAAGTCCCCCATAATAGTACACTCCAACCATCAATGTCAGGGTAATTAAAGTCCCCCATAATGAGCACTACACCAATCAATGTCAGGGTAATTAAAGTCCCCCATAATGAGCTACACTACACCAATCAATGTCAGGGTAATTAAAGTCCCCATAATGAGCACACTACAACACATCAATGTCAGGGTAATTAAAGTCCCCATAATGAGCACACACACCAATCAAATGTCAGGTAATTAAGTCCCCCATAATGAGTACACTACCCCAATCAATGTCAGGTAATTAAGTCCCCCATAATATACACACTACACCAATCAATGTCAGGGTAATAAAAGTCCCCCATAATGAAGCACACTACACCAATCAATGTCAGGGTAATTAAAGTCCCCCATAAGAGTACCCCACACCATCAATGTCAGGGTAATTAAAGTCCCCATAATGAGTACACTAACACCAATCAATGTTCAGGGTAATTAAAGTCCCCATAATGAACACTCACAACTACACCATCAATGTCAGGGTAATGATTGGTTAATGAATAGGATGCAGAGAGTAGTTGTTAATGGGGCTTCATCAATATCAGGGCCGTCTCTTTAGTACCTGAAAAAAAAAATCCCAAAAGCTGCCTCTCCCTTGGTGTGGTTTTATATTGGTAAGTGGGCGATGCTTTACCTGGAAGTGGGGTGTGGCTTCTCCAGAAGTTGGAGGGGCTTTAACAGGTAAATAATGCCCACAGGGACTGGTAACTGATGCCCACAGTGACTGGTAACTGAATTGCCACTCAGAAGGGAGGGGGAGGAGTTGTACCTGCATTCTGTTGTGCAATAAATGTCATGGCTTCCCCCGCTATTTAAAGTGACAGTGCCTCCCGAAAATACGTGTTTTTTTACAAATGGCATTTATGGGCCACCCTGGCATCTGGAGCTTAGGCTTCAAAACTGCTGACTCCCTACAGGGTGCCGCTCTGTAATGTGCTTCACCTTGCCTCATTAGAGAGGCGGTCCTTATCGATATGGACTGAAGGGCTGAGTAACCCGGGGTAATGTACAGTGAACGCTGAGCATAGTAAGACACAAGGGGTGCTTTACACTAAGGATGATGGGAAGTGTAGTTCTGCAATGTCATTAACGTTATCCCATGTGGACGAGTAATGATCTGACACTGAGAGGTGTAGGAGCTGCCACACTGATTGGTTGCAATGGTAGGTCCTGCAACAGATCATGTACATTCCTGTAATCCAGCTGCTGCAGAAAAACTACATCTCCCGGCATCCCCCACTGGCCATTTCCAGTCAGTCTCACCCGCCCCGATGGCCGGCATCCTCCGGATGGCATTGTGGGTAATGGCCGTCAGATATCCCATCATTCCGCACCACACCGAGTTCCGGTTCACCAGCCCTGGAGGGGGCAGCGCCCGAGCCTCGTCCGGTAACCAACCCATAACGACCGTCTGCAAGGACACCGCGTACCGCACCACGTGACAGGAACTGGGGGAGGAAGTGAAGAGCCATTGGCTAAGGGAAAGAAATCTGCGCCCATTAGGGGCGGGGCCAAGGGTTCCTGTAGAAGACTCCCGAGAACTACAACTCCCAGAATGCAATGGAAGGTTTTGCTCTTACTGATTGAGTGTGGATAATTATAACAGTAATGTTAGTGATAATAGTGATTCCTAGTTATATTATTTATTGTTATTGTTTTACAGCCACTTGGATAGAAAATCCAATCACAATATACTGTTAAATGGGTCAGTCCAGTCAGAATGTCATTCATTCATTAACATGGACCCAGTATTCATATAGACCACACCCATTATTCTAATCCCCACCCATTACTCTAAAACCACCAAACATTAATCCCCGCTCATTACTCTAATCCCTGACCAACATTATCTAAATCCCCACCCATTACTCTAAACCCACCAAACATTAATCCCCACCCATTACTCTAATCCCTGCCCAAACATATATTATCCCCACCCCAACATTACTCTAATCCCCGACCAACATCATCTAATCCCCACCCCAACATAAATCTAATCCCCACCCATTACTCTAAACCACCAAACATTAATCCTCCCGCATTACTCAATACTCAAATACTCTAAGTCCCCACCCAACAGTACTTAATCCCCGACAAATTATCTAATCCCACCCCAACATTACTCTAATCCCCACCCATTACTCTAAACCCACCAAACATTAATCCCCGCCCATTACTTAATCCCTGCCCAACATATCTAATCCCCACCCCAAACATTACTCTAATCCCTTCCCAACATTATCTAATCCCCGCCCAACATTATCAATCCCCCCCCAACATACTCTAATCCCCACCAATTACTCAAACCCACCAAACAAACCCCCCGCCCATACTCTAATCTTGCCGCCCAACATTATCTAATCCCACCCCAACATTACTCTAATCCCTGACCAACATTATCTAATCCCCACCCCAACATTACTCAATCCCTGCCCAAAATTATCTAATCCCCACCCCAACATTACTAATCCCCGCCCAACATTATCTAATCCCACCCCAACATTACTCTAATCCCACCATTACAAAAACCACCAAACAAATCCGACCAACCTAATCCTGCCAACATATCAATCCCCACCCACAACATTACTCATCTATCCGCCCAACATTATCTAATCCCCGCCAACATTATCTAATCCCCACCCCAACATTACTCTAATCCCCACCCATTACTCTAAACCCCACAAACATTAATCCCCGCCCATTACTCTAACCCCTTCCCAACATTATCAATCCCCGCCCCACTTTACTCTAATCCCCACCCCAACTAGGGTTCTATCCTATAGACCCAACATTACTTAATCCCCGCTTTTACTCTAACCCAGCCCAAGATTATCTAATCCCCACCCATTACTCTTAAACCGACCCAGCATTACTCAATCTCGCCCCAACATTATCTAATCCCCACCCATTAACTCTATCCCTGCCCAACATTATCTAATCCTTACCCAAACATTACTCAAATCCCCACCTCAACATTACTCGAATCCCCACCCCAACTAGGGTCCTACCCTATAGACCCAACATTACTCTAATCCCCACCCCAACTAGCGTTCTACTCTAGACAAAATATTTCAATAATCCTCACCCAACTAGCGTCCTGACCTAGACCCAACATTACTCTAATCCCCACAACTAGGGTCCTACCCTATGGACCCAACATTACTCTAATCCCCACAACTAGGGTCCTACCCTATAGACCCAACATTACTCTAATCCCCACAACTAGGGTCCCACCCTATACCCAACATGACTAACCCCACCCAACTCTAATCCCACCCCAACACAACCATCCCCACCCAACTAGTGTCCTACCCTATAGACAAAATATTACTATAGTCCTCACCCAACTAGGGTCCTACCCTATAGACCCAACATTGCTCTAATCCCCACCCAACTAGTGTTCTACCCTATAGACAAAATATTACTGTAATCCTCGCCCAACTAGCGTCCTTCCCTATAGACCCAACATTAATCTAATCCCCATAACTAGGGTCCTACCCTATAGACCCAACTTTGCTCTAATCCCCACCCAACTAGTGTCCTATCCTAGATCAAAATATTATATATCCCCCCCCAACTAGGGTCCTAACCCTATAGACCCAACTTCACTCTAATCCCCACCCCAACTAGGGCCCTACCCTATAGACCCAACATTACTCTATTCCCACCCCCACACCTGGGTCCTACCCTTAGACCCAACATTACTTAATCCCCACCCAAACCTAGGGTCCCTACCCTATAGACCCAAAATTCCTTTTAATCCCCACCCAACTAGTGTCCTACCTATAGACCCAACATTACTCTAATTCCCACCAAAACTGGGTTACCCTTTAGACCCAACATACTTCTAATCCCCACCCCAATAGGTCCTACCCTATGACCCAACATTCCTTTAATCCCCACCCAATAGTGTCCTGCCCTATAGACCCAACATTACTCTAATCCCCACCCCAACTAGGGTCCTACCCTATAGACCCAACATTCCTTTAATCCCCACCCAACTAGTGTCCTGCCCTATAGACCCAACATTACTCTAATCCCCACCCCAACTAGGGTCTACCCTGTAGACAAAATATACTATAATCCTCACCCAACTAGCGTCTGCCCCTATAGACCCAACATTACTCTAATCCCACAACTAGGGTGCTACCCTACAGACCCCATTACTCTAATCTCCACCCCAACAAGTGTCCTACGCTATAGACCAACATACTCTAATCCCACCCAACCAGGTCCTACCTATAGACCATCATACTCAATCCCCAACTAGGTGTCTTGCCCTATAGACCCAACATTACTCTAATCCCCACAACTAGGGTTCTACCCAATAGACCCAAAATTACTCTAATCCCCACCCCAACTAGGGTTCTACCCTATAGACCCAACATTATCTAATCCCCCACCACAACTAGGGTCCTACCCTATAGACCCAACATTACAAATCCCCACCCAACTAGTGCCCTTTCCTATACACCCAACTACTCTAATCACCACCAGTGTCCTGTCCTATAGACCCAATTATACCTACTCCCCACCCAGCATATACTCAAATCTCTACCCAACATACTTAATCCCAAACTAGGTCTTTCCCTATAGACCAAAATTACTCTAATCCCCACAACTAGGGTTCTACCCTATAGACCCAAACATTACTCGAATCCCCACCCAACTAGGGTCTACCTATAGACCAACATTACAAACACCCCAACTAGTGCCCTTTCATATACACCCAACATTACTCTGATCCCCACCAAACTAGTGTCCTGCCCTATAGACCCAACATTACTCTAATCCCCACCCAAATAGTGTCCTACCTTATAGACAAAACATTACTCTAATCCCCACCCAACTAGTGCCCTACCCTAGACAAAACATTACTCTAATCCACACCCAACTAGGTGTCCTACCCATAGACAAAAATACTCAAAACACCCAGCTGACCATACCTTATAGACCCAACAGTACTCTAATCCCACCCAACATTACCTAATACTCTACCCCAACATACTTCTAATACCCACCTAACTAGGTCCTACCTAGACCCAACATATCTCTAATCCCACCCAACTAAGGGTCCTACCCTATAGACCCAACATTCTTAATCCCCACCCCAACTAGGGCCCTACCCTATAGACCAACATCACTCAATCCCCACCCAACTTGGGTGCTACCATTTAGACCCAACATTACTCTAATCCCACCCCAACTAGGGTCCTACCCTATAGACCCAACATTACTTTAATCCCACCCAACTAGTGTCTGCCCTATAGACCCAACATTACTCTAATCCCACCCCAAATAGGGTCCTACCCTGTAGACAAAATTTACTTATATAATCCTCACCCAACTAGCGTCCTGCCCTATAGACCCAACATTACTCTAATCCCCACAACTAGGGTGCTACCCTACAGACCCACCATTACTCTAATCTCCACCCAACAAGTGTCCTACGCTATAGACCCATCATACTCTAATCCCACAACTAGTGTCTTGCCCTATAGACCAACATTACTCTAATCCCCACAACTAGGGTTCTACCCAATAGACCCAAAATTACTCTAATCCCCACCCCAACTAGGGTTCTACCCTATAGACCCAACATTACTCTAACCCACCACAAACTAGGGTCCTACCCTATAGACCCAACATTACAAATCCCCACCCAACTAGTGCCCTTTCCTATACACCCAACCTTACTCTAATCACCACCCAGTGTCCTGTCCTATAGACCCCATAACTCTAATCCCCACCCGCATTACTCAAATCTCTACCCAACATTACTCTAACTCCAAAACTAGTGTCTTTCCCTATAGACCCAAAATTACTCTAATCCCCACAACTAGGGTTCTACCCTATGACCCAACATTACTCGAATCCCCACCACAACTAGGGTCCTACCCTATAGACCCAACATTACAAATCCCCACCAACTAGTGCCCTTTCATATACACCCAACATTACTCTGATCCCCACCAAACTAGTGTCCTGCCCTATAGACCCAACATTACTCTAATCCCCACCAAATAGTGTCCTACCTTATAGACAAAAACATTACTCTAATCCCCACCCAACTAGTGCCCTACCTATAGACAAAACATTACTCTAATCCACACCCCACTAGTGTCCTACCCCAGACAAAACATTACTCTAAAAACCACCCAGTGTCCTACCTTATAGACCCAACATTACTCTAATCCCCACCCAACATTACTCTAATCTCTACCCAACATTACTCTAATACCCACTTAACTAGTGTCCTACCCTGTAGACCCAACATTACTCTAATCCCCACCCCAACTAAGGTCCTACCCTATAGACCCAACATTACTCTAATCCCCACCCCAACTAGGGCCTACCCTATAGACCCAACATTACTCTAATCCCCACCCCAACTTGGGTCCTACCCTTTAGACCCAACATTACTCTAATCCCCCCACCCAACTAGGGTCCTACCCTATAGACCCAACATTACTTTAATCACCACCCAACTAGTGTCCTGCCCTATAGACCCAACATTACTCTAATCCCCACCCCAACTAGGGTCCTACCCTGTAGACAAAATATTACTATAATCCTCACCCAACTAGCGTCCTGCCCTATAGACCCAACATTACTCTAATCCCCACAACTAGGGTGTACCCTACAGACCCACCATTACTCTAATCTCCACCCAACAAGTGTCCTACGCTATAGACCCAACATTACTCTAATCCCCACCCCAACTTGGGTCCTACCCTTTAGACCCAACATTACTCTAATCCCCACCCCAACTAGGGTCCTACCCTATAGACCCAAACATTACTTTAATCCCCACCCAACTAGTGTCCTGCCCTATAGACCCAACATTACTCTAATCCCCACCCCAACTAGGGTCCTACCCTGTAGACAAAATATTACTATAATCCTCACCCAACTAGCGTCCTGCCCTATAGACCCAACATTACTCTAATCCCCACAACTAGGGTGCTACCCTACAGACCCACCATTACTCTAATCTCCACCTAACTAGGGCCCTACCCTATAGACCCAACATTACTCTAATCCCCACCACAACTAGGGTCCTGCCCTATAGACCCAACATTACTCTAATCCCCACCCCAACTAGGGTCCTACCCTGTAGACAAAATATTACTATAATCCTCACCCAACTAGCGTCCTGCCCTATAGACCCAACATTACTCTAATCCCCACAACTAGGGTGCTACCCTACAGACCCACCATTACTCTAATCTCCACCTAACTAGGGCCCTACCCTATAGACCCAACATTACTCTAATCCCCACCACAAACAGGGTCCTACCCTATAGACCCAACATTACAAATCCCCACCCAACTAGTGCCCTTTCCTATACACCCAACATTACTCTGATCCCCATCAAACTAGTGTCCTGCCCTATAGACCCAACATTACTCTAATCCCCACCCAAATAGTGTCCTACCTTATAGACAAAACATTACTCTAATCCCCACCCAACTAGTGCCCTACCCTATAGACAAAACATTACTCTAATCCACACCCAACTAGTGTCCTACCCCATAGACAAAACATTACTCTAAACACCACCCAGTGTCCTACCTTATAGACCCAACATTACTCTAATCCCCACCCAACATTACTCTAATCTCTACCCAACATTACTCTAATACCCACTTAACTAGTGTCCTACCCTGTAGACCCAACATTACTCTAATCCCCACCCAACATTACTCTGATCCCAACCAAACTAGGTGTGTAAAACCCACTTTTGATGTTAAGCAGAATCACAATCATATGTTGTGTTGATTCTTTTTTCTATCCCATTAACAGACCTCTCTTACCAATTACCAAAAAGGGTTGATTGGGCAAAGGCTGTGTGAAATTTTTATTTCTTACACACCAAAAACATTAACAATCTAGAAAAAGATATGAAAGTACTATTTGTAGTCTCTAACCCACAATGACAGTTAAAGCTATTTAATTTAAAGTTGAAATAGAGAAGGGCCAACCTATCAGGCCATGTTGACTTAGGGACCTGAAAGGAGAATTATACTCATGCAGTAACCAACTTCTTTATGGTTCCTCCCACAGTCATTGTCACTGACAATTCTTCCATCTCTGACACTGGAGAACAAATGTTAAGGAAGGAGGGAGAGAAGCCTGGAAATTGTTAGGTACAGCCAGAAAGAAGTCAGTTACTATGCGTGTATGATTCTACTTTAAGGCTAGGTAAACACCTACTGAAAAGCTGCATTTTATGCCAAAGACATTTTATGACATTTTCAGTCCCCTTGTAATTTCAGTAGTTTACTCTCCCACATCTTTAATGGTATCTACAACACAATGGCTGATTTAGTCTTTACTTTAGTATTAAAGGGGAACTGTGGTCTCCCAACACGTTTTTTTTTTAAATGAGAGACCAGCTTCCTACCTTTAAAATAAGCCATCAACCACCTCTCTATGGGCTTAACAGCCCAAGATATGAAGAAATCACTGATCAGAAAGTTAGGGGGTGGGAGGTTCTGAATCTGCGGTCACAATACTACTTCCTCCTTTTAATTTGCGGTTGGCACATGCTCAGTGCAGGAGAAAGCAGAAGAAACCAGAAAGAGATTGCGTTACAGTGACCTAAGGATGCGTGGGAGGGACCAGAGGAGGTTTCAAAGGGACTGCAAGAGTACGGACCATGGGGGCCCACAAGAAGGAGGAAACAAGAAAAAGGGACAGTCACATGGTTTCAAAGCAGGAAGTGCAGGGGATCTGATGATGCTGCTACCATATCACACACAAAAATGTAAATAAAAAATAATGAAAGTAAATTGCAAAAATACACAGGAAAGCAATTCCCGTTAATTTACCTAAAGTAATTTTTGGACCACAGTTACCCTTTAAACGCTCTTTGTGATTCCATGTAAACAGGGCGATTGACCATTCACAAAAAAAAAAAGATCTGATTTTTATTAGAAATATTTCTTAGTGACACAAAGATTATTCCAACGCTGCTGGGTCTTAGAGTCCTACAGACTGAAAGGTTATAGAGTGGATCGTGCTCTTTCAGTATCTTTCTGTATAATGGCAGGTGATCCACTGGGATATCCATATCACACCAGTAGGGGGGGGGACACAATCGGGGTTATTCAATAAAAGTTCTTATCGTTTAAAATGGTGCTAATTTTGCCCCAACCAATCAGATGTTAGCTTTCAAACGTTAAATAAGTTCTGATTGGCTGGGGCAAAATTAGCACCATTTTAAACGATAAGAACTTTTATTGAGTAACCCTGATTCATATTTTCTGAATCTTCCTCCATAATCCTACAGGATCCATTCATCCCAATACGACACAACTGCAATTCAGTTTTAAGAATCTGTTGGATCTCAGTTCATTGAAGCCATCAGGTTTTCCAAGTCTGGACGAGCCTTAAATCGGATATGGTAATCTGCTTCCGTGTGCTGGAAAAACAGAAACACAACATTTGTCCGATCAACAATAATAATCACAGATGCAGAGTTTTATCCTTCTGGTCACGTTAAATCCATGTTGTTTGCCTGTATGATTTATGTTTTGTTTCTTGCAACCAAAGTTCCGAAGCAGCTAAGATTGTCAGATTCTTAATACTGTAGGTGTCTTCCCATAGCATAGATACATACATGGGGATTCCCAGTACCACCTGGTATTGCTACATTGTGAGTCTCTGTCCCACCAATACCCCACTATATGGCCGTACAGGTAATAAAGGAAGAGAGATCCCTCACACATGCTGCAGTGAATGATTACACGGTTTACTAATTAAATCTCTCCACCTTCCTTTATTACCTGTAGATCACACTCTGTGTCTTACCCCCATTACTAGGAACTAGAACTATATTAGATGACGTCTCATAGTAATGGGTTCAACTGGTTTTTTATGTTAGAGAATCTTTTGTCACATCTGACACACCGGTATTACATGTACACTACTCCAGTTCTGTGACCTTAAAGGGGAACTGTGGTCTCCATACAAATGATCTTTATTAAAAAGGACACATTCCTCCCTCTAGAATGACTCCATGATCATACTTCTAGCTTCAGTCTACCCAAAGTTACAGCAGTATAAAGGGTGTTTTTTTCCCTGCTAGTACTGTGATCTGTGACATCACCAGAATTTTGGGGTCTGCCACCAAGTTTAAGGTTGGAGCATGCTCACTGCTGGGACAGCATCATCAGCTGTATCACAAGCCCCGCCCCTGAATGTCTAATCATTTTCATAGCTAGCCACAAGACTGAAAAAAAAAATCTTTCCCTAAAAAGTGTCCATAAGTAGAAGGACATAGAATGGAGGCCAGACGGCAAATAGCTTCGGCAAAGATCGATTTTAGGGGTTGGGGCTTCTGACACAGAACATCATGTGACCGCCAGAGACTCGGACAGACAGGACAAACCGGGGACTGTAACTTTACAAGCCTATAAGTTAAGATCCAGAGAAGCTAGAGGATCATCCTTGTTTGAAAGGTATAAAGGAGCTGTTACACAGAGAGCACTTGTATGGAGACCACAGTTACCCTTTAACTGTAAACATTGCTAGAGTTTCATTGTGTGGATCATTGTGTGTTCAGCAGTTGAAGGGACACTATTCTCAATAGCTGCCAGGTGGATCTTAATTCCCAGGGAGGTAGGATAACTTACCTGCCAGTGCTCCTTTTGTTGCTTCTGAACAGTGGATAGGCGCACTGCTCCGACCTGCCTACAATCTTTCTTACAAGAGATAGGAGGGACAACCTACCAATCAGCAATACATAAGGCTAGGCATTTTCAATGGGGAAGTGCAGTGGCGAGAATCTATATTAGTCACTCAGTGATGTCACTGAGTGACTTCCTGTCTCCCACTGCAATACAGGGAGAGAGAGTGAAGGGGAGGAGGGAGACATGAAGGGGTGTGGCAATGTGTCTGTGCTGGATTTTTTATTAGGCTGGCCTTATGCATAATATAAGTTCCCTGCTCTTCTATATGGTCAGGGAACTCCTTGGTGGTGTAATATCCTTATATTACACTGTAGGTAGCATATTATCCCTTATAGAATAAATCCACCTGGCAGCTATTGAAATCAATTTGTTTAGTGTCCCTTTAATGTACTTTGTATCCAGTATACAACTTATACAGCTGTCCCTTTAGGATTAGAATGTTTGGTTTAAACTAAATCTGCAGCAGAAATGATGTCAGAACTGAACAGCCAATCAGAATCGGCTGTGATGTACAATGAGAACTTGTAGGAGTCATAGTGACAGAGAAGATAAATACAGGGCAACTGGAAGGATTATATTGGTCGCCTGTGTATTATAGATAGAAAGGTAACCTACCTCCTTTACCAGAAGTTGGACCCCCTCAGGCTGGTTCATCATTAGAATCTCTAGGACAATTGGTGCCAATGTAGCACTTAACCCAGTAACCTGTGAAAGGAACATTAGCAAGTTTAGGGTTCTCTATTGTCCAGTTACCAATGATAAACAATCACCCATTCCACGTTCACCAGACAGCAAACGTTTGGGGGAACTGTTGTTATTCTATAAATATATTAAAGGAACACTAAACTTAAATAACATGTATTTGCCATTCGTTTGTATTATTCACAGGGAGGTGAGAACGCTTATTCCCACCTCCCTGTGAATAATAGTACGCTCGGGGGACCTGGAACTTACCTTACCAGCCGCTCTGTCCCGACCGCGCGCCCTATCTTAGGCGTTATCCATACCATAGGGAGGTGGGAATAAGCGTTCTCACCTCCCTGTGAATAATAGGATGGCAAATAGTTGTTTTTTAAAGGGGAAGTTCAGTGGAAATACATGTACTTTTCAGAAAAAAGAGCAGTATTTTCCCATCCCAATGACCTTAATCTGACAATTCAGCATTGTGTCTGTGTATAAATAAATGCAACTGAAATTCTGACTTCCTGTTTGCAGGACCCCTAGTAGAGACCGTTATGGTTTTGCCCTTGACCCAGCATCTGGGTTGATTCAGTTGCTCAGTAGAGATCTGAGCATGTGTGACCCATCCAACAGCCAATCAGTGGAAATAACTGTTAGGAACATTCCAAGCATGTGGTGCATCCTGGGAAGAAGAAGGACCGTTAGAACCTGAAATGTCAGCTTACTAATGTCAACAGCAGGGAACAGCAAAGGGTATGAAATCAACTGATTTTTCCAAATGGGAGAGAATATGTAGAATAACTAAGGAGGCTTTACACAAACTATAAGTTTAGTGTTCCTTTAAATGCGAAACACATCTCTATAATTATTATCATACCTCTCTGTAATATAATTATTATCATACTAATTATCTATAATATGATTATCATACCTATTATAATATGATTATTAAAATACCTCTCTATGATTTTTATTATACATTTCCAGAATATGATTATCATACCTCTCTAGAATATAATTATAAAACTCTCTAAAATATAAATTGAATACCTAGCCACAATATGATTATTATAACACATCTCTAGAATATGATTATTTGAATTTTATATTCCAATAATATCTAGAATGAGTTTTTTTAAAGGGGCAATTATAATCACCATTTCCCCAATGCACCCATTAATAGTACCCAGAGAGACCTAAACCAATAAGTCATCACCCTGGGTACGTTACCGATCAGCTGTTATATTTACATTAGTTTCCCTTGCTACACTGGTCTGCTCTGCCCCTTAGCTACTGTCAGTGACAGTCTGACATCTGGCCAATGGGAGGACATGCTTCTTTACAGAGCAAGTATTCTCATTGGCTACATCACAGACTGCAGAGACAAGAGGAGCAGAACAAAGCATACTCCACTGCACAAAAAGCATGCTCCTCAGAGTCCTCCACAAGGACAGGGCCCACAGACAGTTCCTACTCTTCACTTTAAACAAGCACTGCAGGGGAACCATTTGGAGCAGAGGAGAAAGGAAAGGATTTTTAACACTACACAGTTGGGCCAGCAGTGGGTAAAATGTTAGTTTTGGGGGTGGACATGCCCTTTAAATTCCTAAATCTAAAATAATGACGAGAATCTGGTTTATAATTCTACTGCCAATAAATAAAACCAATAAAAAATATGGATGATCCTGGGTGGATTCTATAACCCCTAACAAATATATATACCCCCCTCTACTTTATATTAATAAATATTAATAATAAATATATATACCCCCCTCTACTTTATATTAATAAATATTAATAATAAATATATATACCCCCCTCTACTTTATATTAATAAATATTAATAATAAATATATATACCCCCCTCTACTTTAATTAATAAATATTAATAATAAATATATACCCCCCTCTACTTTTATAATAAATATTAATAATAAATATATATACCCCTCTACTTTATATAATAAATATAATAATAAATATATATACCCCCCTCTACTTATATTAATAAATATAATAAATATTATACCCCCCTCTACTTTATATAATAAATATTAATATAAATATATATACCCACCTTACTTTAAACCAGCAGAGTTGTGGAGAAATCTGTAGTTTTGCATGTTAAAAAAAATCCTGGTTTCCGTTTCCTCCTTCCCACTGAATAATGATAATACGTTTTGCTTATTCAGAGAGAGGACATGGACGGGTCATCCAGTAATAAAATGCCAGCTCTGATGAGAGAAAGGGTCTAGATAACTCTCCAAGTATGAGAAACTATGTATCTTCACTGTAACGCCTGTCTCTGTAACGCCTGTCTCTGTAACGCCTGTCTCTGTAACGCCTGTCTCTGTAACGCCTGTCACTGCAATACCAGTCATTCTTACACCTGTCACTGTAACACCTGTCACTGTAACACCTGTCACTGTAACACCTGTCACTGTAACACCTGTCATTGTAACACCTGTCACTGCAATAACGTCACTGCAATACCCATCACTGTAATACCGTCATTGTAATACCCGTCACTGCAATACCGTCACTCTAAACACCTGTCACCGTAACACCCGTCATCGTAATACTCATCATTGTAATAACTTGTCACCGCAATACCAGTCACTGTAACACCTGTCACTGCATACCTGTCCTGTAGCACATGTCACTGTAATACTTGTCATTGTAACACCTGTCACTGTAACACCTGTCACTGCAATACCCGTCATTGTAACACCGGTCACTGTAATACTCACTGTCTATGCACACCTGTCTGGCAGCTAAATGGTTAAAACTACACCATTCACTCAGCAACTAACTGGTTAATTAGCATCAGTCCTTCACAAGCAGTTAATTAGCATTAACACTGCACACTCCATTCAAACACATATAAACTTATCAGAGGGCTAACTGAGTATTTTGAGCATCAAAGACAAACTATTACATTTTAGTTAATATTCCAAAAGGTGGACAGTGCACATAATCAAAAATAAAAATAACATGGTGTTACAATAAAATGACATACAATAGGTACAACAATTATTATAAATAAAAAGGATAAAAATATTCACAGACCCTACTTACTAGAAGAAGTCCTGTATCCAGGGCAGAGAAGAAACATTGGGTCCATACACACGGTTTTAGCATGTCCCCTCAGTATGAACACAGTTATAGGGGCTACAAGGATTTTTAAACCCCTTGATGAACCACCCCCTCCTGGCTTGCACCAGGTGGGAGTGTCTAGGAATGTCCAGATTTACGACTAGCCAAAGCATTCATTCCCCCTCAGTTAGGCAGATTCCTATAAATGTAGATATGTACTTTGTATTGGGATATTGACCACATATTCCTCTCCTGTATTAATTATCAATTCCTCCAATACAAAACATGACCTGTGTGTATCCAATTCCCGAGATATTAATACCTTGGCATGGGAATAAGGTCTCCATGTTGGGTATCATTTTAATGGGCCTACTTTCCCTTTAACAAATATAATATTGGTTTCTGTCTTACATATTCCAATACCAAAATACATTTATTTTCTATGTATGGTTGTCCTTAAAATGACCTCTTAAGGTACCCACCAGACCCCTAGCTGGAGAGAATTCCAGATATACAAGAAGATCTGGTTCCATGCTTCACTAATCATAATATAAACAATGGACTGTTCCAGGGGGAATGGCATTTTATTGGTTTGCAAGAAGAATTTGGATTTTGCAAAAGCCTTGATACTGTGCCAAATAGGCGACTAATGTTAAACTGAGGACTGTTGGCCTTGAAGAAAACATTTGTTCATGGATAGAGAACTGGTTATTGGACCGCAAACAGAGAGTGGTGGTTAATGGAGCTACATCATGTGGGCTAAAGTTCTAAGCGGAGTTTCCTCAGGGTTCTGTACTGGGGGCGCTTCTGTTTAATCTGGTTATAAATGACTTAGAAGGGGGCATTGAGAGCAAGGTCTCTGTGTTTGCTGATGACACTAAATTATGCAGAGCTTTGGAAACTTCCAATGATGTGCAAGTGCTGCAAGAGACCTAGATAGATTATCAAAATGAGCGAGCAGCAGATGGCAGATGGGATAATGTTGATAAATGTAAGGTGATGGATTGGGATTTAATAATCCTGTGCCACCTACACCATAATAATCTGTGTTAAGTGCATCTGAAATGGAAAAAGATTTGGGGTTCTGGTAGATAACAGACTTAGCTGTGCAAACATGCCAGGTAGCAACAGCTAGAGCTAGCAAGTATGTCTGTATAAAGAGGGGATGGAATCAAGAGAGAAAAATATTATTCTCCCTCTTTACAAGGCACTGGTAAGGCCACATTTGGAATATGCGGTGCAGTTTGGAATCCCATATACAAAAGGGACATCTTGGGAATTGAGGCGTTCAGAGAAGGGCAACTAAATTAATAAGGGGAATGGAGGGGCTTGAATATGCAGGCAGATTAGACAAGTTAGGGCTGTTTACATTGGAGAAGCGGCGGTTGCGTGGGACATGATAACCTTATACAAATATATAATGGCCCATACAGTGAAACTCTCTGGTGCATTGTTCATAATAGGTCATATCAGGGACTGTGGACATCCTTTAAGGTTGGAAGAAAAGAAGTTCATCTTCAAGTTAGGAGAGGTTTCTTTACAGTGGAAGAGTGAGAACTGTGAAAACTGTACTGTCTTCCAGCAGAGGTGGTAATGGCAAGTTCATTGAATAACTTTAAAAAAGGCCTGGATAAGTTTCTAAAACAAAAAATATTGAGAATTACTGGTATTAATGCATATAGATTGGTTGATCCAGGGATACTTTCCGATTCCGTTTGGAGTCAGGAAGGAATTTTCCCCCCCTTTTTAGCTGGGTGTTTTTTGCCTTCCTCTGGATCAACTGTAGGTAGGGTTAAAAAAAAAAAATAAATAAAAAAAAAAAAAAAAAAGTGAATAGGTTGGACTTGATGGACGAATGTTTTATTCAACCTTAATTACTATGTTACTATGTTACTATGTAATACCAAGAGTTAACCCTTCTTGCCAAGTCACTAACACTTTCCTGACACCCATCATTTAATACTTGTCATTTAAATATCAGTCACTGTAAAGCCTGTCACTGCATGCTGTCCTTGTAACACTGTCCTGTAACACTGTCACAACATACCCGTCACAGCAATACCTGTACATACCACAGCAATCTCAATACCCATCATTGTAATACTGTCACTTAAATATCAGTCACTGTAAAGCCTGTCACTGTAACACGTTCCTTGTAACACCTGTCACGTAATGCCTGTCACTGTAACACCTGTCCTTGAAACACCTGTCACTGTAACACTGTCACTGTAACACCTGCCACTGTAAACACTGTCAATGCAATACCGGTCATTGCAATACCTGTCACTGTACACCTGTCACTGCAATACCAGTCACGTAACAACTGTCACTGTAACACCTGTCACAGCAAACTAGTTATTGTATACCCATCATGGTAATACTGTCACTTAAATATCAGTCACTGTAAAGCCTGTCCCTGTAACCCTGTCCCTGTAACACCTGTCACTGCAACACCGGTCACTGCAACACCGGTCACTGCAACACCTGTCCCTGTAACACCTGTCCCTGTAACACCTGTCCCTGTAACACCTGTCCCTGTAACACCTGTCCCTGTAACACCTGTCCCTGTAACACCTGTCCCTGTAACACCTGTCCCTGTAACACCTGTCCCTGTAACACCTGTCCCTGTAACACCTGTCCCTGTAACACCTGTCCCTGTAACACCTGTCCGTAACACCTGTCCCTGTAAATGTCCTGACACGTCAGGCAATACCGGTCACTGCAACACCAGTCGCTGCATCAGTCGCTGTAACCACCTGTCACTGTACACCTGTCACTGCAATACCGTCATTGTAACACATGTCACTGCAACACCTGTCACTGCAATACTAGTTATTGTAATACTTGTCACTTAAATATCAGTCACTGTAAAGCCTGTCACTGCATACCTGTCCCTGTCACACCTCCCTGTCACACTGTCCTGTCACACCTGTCCCTGTCACACCTGTCCCTGTCACACTGTCCCTGTCACACCTGTCCCTGTCACACCTGTCCCTGTCACACCTGTCCCTGTCACACCTGTCCCTGTCACACCTGTCCCTGTCACACCTGTCCCTGTCACACCTGTCCCTGTCACACCTGCCTCACACCTGTCCCTGTCCCACCTGTCCCTGTCACAACCTGTCCCGTCACACACCTTGTCCCTGTCACACCTGTCCCTGTCACACCTGTCCTGTCACACCTGTCCCTGTCACACCTGTCCCAGCAACAACCTGTCCCAGCAAACACCCTGTCCCAGCAACACTGTCCCAGCAACACCCATCATGCAATACTAGTTATGTAATACCCATCATTGTAATACTTGTCACTAAATATATCAGTCACTGTAAAGCCTGTCACTGCAATACCTGTCCTTGTAACACCTGTACGTAATACCTGTCACTGCAACCTGTCCTTGTAACACCTGTCACTGTAAACCGGTCACTGTAATACCAGTCACTGTAACACCTGTCACTACAATACCAGTCATTTGTAACACCTTCATTGTTAACCAATTGTGTTGTAACACCTGACACTGCGAAACTGTCATTGTAATACCAGTCACTGTAAACCTTCATTGTAATACCTAGTGTCATAACACCTGTCACTGCAATACCTGCCACTGTAACACCTGTCACTGCAATACCTGTAATTGTAATAACTATTATTGTAACACCTGTCACTGCAATATCCTTTAACAAACCACTTCCTGCCCTCCATATGAAACTCTAGAGAGGATTTTAATCCCCATTACTGGACGACTCTCTCGTGTGTCTAAGTACAGAATCCACAAACATCTTAGTCCCTTGTTCTGCATCAGTATCACCTCTTTAGTCTGGTTGGCTTTGCATAAGGAGAATTGTAAATAATTACAATCACATTGCGTCCTATTTATTTATTTGTTATTCAATGTGAAATATTTAGATTTAACAGTGGTAACATGGGTTGAAACTTCCTTAAAGGGGAACTGTGCTCCAAAAATGACTTTAGTGTAAATTGATAGGAATTGCTCCCCTGAGAATTTCCATTGTTTATTTTACATAGTTTTGAAGATATTTACATTTTTTGTGTGTGATATGGCAGCAGCATCACCAGATTCCCTGCACTTCCTGCTTCCTGCTCTGAAACTGTCAGTCAATCTGTCCTGTGTTCCTCCTACCCCTTTGCAGCCCTCCTGGTCCCTCCCACTTATGGATCCCATGGTCCTCCAGTTGCAGGCCGCCCTTTGGCCCCATTCTCTTAAGCTCACGGGGCCCTGCTCACCGCTGGTGGCTAAGCCCCGCCCATCCACGGGTGCCTTTGCCCGCCTGCTCACGGGTGCCAGCCCCGCCTCACTCGCGAGTGCTGTGCCCACTCAGACCCCCCACTACAGAAAAACTCTGTGGAACAGCCTTTCAGGCAGAATGTGAACTCTGCTGAAAAGGCGGTTTTCATAGTGGGAGAGAAGGGCTGTAGATTCCCCTACCTACTCTGTCAGGATTTCACACAGCAGAGGAGGAGGGACTTCTAGTGAACGTATAGTATACAGTGTATAGTATATTACAGTATAGTGTAAGGACACTATAGTGTATGGTGATGGTAAGTACACTATAGTGTTATGGTGTAGAGTTACACGATATATTGTAGTATACAGTTGGTGTAGAGTACACTACAGTGTATGGTGTAGAGTACACACAGTGTATGGTGTAGCAGTCACTACAGTGTATGGTGTAGAGTACACTACAGTGTATGGTTTTGTAGGTACACTACAGTGTATGGTATAGAGTACACACAGTTGTAGGGATAGAGTACACTATAGTGTATGGTGTAGAGTACACTATAGTGTATGGTATAGAGTACACTATAGTGCATGGTATAGAGTACACTATAGTGCATGGTATAGAGTACACTATAGTGCATGGTATAGAGTACACTATAGTGCATATGAGTATGCAGATAGTACACTATTGCTGTTATAGAGTACACTATAGTGCATGGTATAGAGTACACTATAGTGCATGAGGTATAGAGTACACTATAGTGCATGGTTATAGAGTACAATATAGTGCATGGTATAGAGTACACATAGTGCATGGTATAGAGTACACTATAGTGCATGGTATAGAGTACACTATAGTGTATGGTATAGAGTACACTATAGTGTATGGTATAGAGTACAATATAGTGCATGGTATAGAGTACACTATAGTGTATGGTATAGAGTACACTATAGTGTTATGGTATAGTACAAATAGGTGCATAGTATAGAGTACAATATGTGTATAGTATATTACTGTATAGTGTAGTGTATAATATAGACATATATAAGTCAATAAGTATAGTTAATACGTTAGTGTAGGTATAGAATATAGTGTAAGATAGAGTACAATATAGTGATAGATAGAGTTACAATATAGTGTATAGTATGTTATAGTAAGTAAGTACTTACAGGATATTGTAGTGTATAATATAGTGTATAGTATAGAGTACAAGTATAGGTACAGTATAGTGGTAGTGTATAATAGGTGTATAGATAGTTATAGTAAATGTAAGTTATACAGTGTATAAATATATACAGTATAGTGTAGTGTATAATATTAGTGTATAGCCAGAAATAGGTATTGTTAGTAGTTATAGTAAAGTGTATAGTATTTACAGTATATAGTGAGTGTAATATAGTGTATAGTATAGAGTACAATATAGTGTATAGTTATAGTAAAGTGTATAGTATACAGTGATAGTATATATATACATTATAGTGTATGTAGTATAATATAGCGTACAATATAGTGAATAGTAAGTGTAGTGTACAGTAAAGTGTATAGTATACAGTGTATAAATATGATTACAGTATAGTTATGTTATAATATAGTGTTATAGCATGAATATAGTGTATAGATAGTTATAGTAAAGTGTTACAGTAAATTAGTGTATATTAGTGATTTTGTGTTTAGATAGTATAGTGTATAATATAGTGTATAGTGGTTATAGTAAAGTGTATAGTATATTACAGTATAGTGTAGTGTATAATATAGTGTATAGTATAGAGTACAATATAGTGTATAGTTATAGTAAAGTGTATAGTATACAGTGTATAGTATATTACAGTATAGTGTAGTGTATAATATAGAGTACAATATAGTGTATAGTATAGAGTACAATATAAAGTATAGTATAGAGTACAATATAGTGTATAGTATAGAGTACAATATAGTGTATAGTATAGAGTACAATATAGTGTATAGTTAAGTAAAGTGTGTAGAGTATACAGTGTTTAGTTATTACAGTATAGTGTAGGGTATAATATTAGATGTACAATATCGTGTATGTATAGTATAGTGTGTACAGTAAAGTGTTTAAGTATAGAGTACATATGATAGTATAGTAGAGTACAATATAGTGTATTAGTATAGTGTAGTGTTATTAAATAGTGTATAGTATAGTATAGTAACAGTGTATAGTATACAGTGTATAATATATTACAGTATAGTGTAGTGTATAAATAGTGTATAGCATAGAATATAGTATAGTATAGTAAAGTGTACAGTGACATTGTAGTGTATAATATAGTGTATAGTGTAGTGTACAATATAGTGTATAGTATAGTGTAGTTGTTTACAATATAGTGTATAGTATAGTGTAGGGTAAATATAGTGTATAGTATAGTGTAGTGTACAATATAGTGTATAGTATAGTGTAGTGTACAATAGTGTATAGTTTATAGTAGTGTACAATCGTGTATAGTACTATACTATATGCGGATTGAGATCAATATATTAAATAAAATACAAATGGACCATATCAAACCTCTCGGACTTTGACCAGAGAGTCGATTGCCGAGATTAATGGAACATACTGAGAGTAATGTTCCACCCAGCACCATATCTACCCAGACACCTGCAGGTTTAGAGAACACGTTATTCATGTCTGTGCTGGGCCTGATCTGCTTAGAAGGCAAATTATCCTTCTTCTTAGGAATCCTATTGGGACAAAGCAGGAAAGAGTTAATCCAGAAGAGACCTTTCCTATTCGAACCTGTGCATGTCATTTTTATATTATTTGTTCCATGTTAACGGGCAAGTTCACCCCTTAAGTAAGAAATGGGTATAGGTAAATCACCCCCAAACGCAATGCTTGAGAGATGTAAGGTCTGGTTAGCAGCGTCAGTCATGTATTTAACAGATTACATGACAGCCAATGACATGTTATTCCCCCTCTGCTCTCTGAGTACGTGTGAGCTTATGAGAAAGCTTGGAGGAGGGTGGAAACCTTTAAACAGGGCAGAGACTTCATTTCACTGAATAATAGATTATTGATTATCTGTAATAGATACTGTCAGCTCTCAAACTATTGTGGTTTTAGGGTGTTATTCCCAAGTATATAATGTATACATGAGGGATGAACGTTGCCCTTAACATGTACAGACGCGGGGATTACATCGCCCCGGAGAGGAAGACCTATTCAATCTATAGAGGGGTTGCAAACCATGATAAACCTGTCAGCTAAGGTCCAAAATCGAATGGACCGGTTTACAAAAACGTGGGTCTGTCGGGGATGATGTGGTAGTATCTGTGATTAAGCTACGCGCCCCTTCAAATTATCATCATGACCCTATTTTCTCATTAATAAGAATACAATTGCAGCGGAGTGTCAATAGCATAAACAGCCAGATACTACCTAATGATTTCCCATGTCTGTATTCGGTAACTGTCCTCTAGGTTTCACTTTCTTCATGTCTCCTGCTACTTTTCTTCACTTTTTACTGGTTATATTTAATAATTATAAAGCTTTCAATGTTTAGGTCACAAAAATAAAGCAATATGGTCGTCTCATCAATCCCCAGTTTATAAACTTCCTTAGCTAGACAAACTTTAAAGTCAATAAACTCAAACAACTTACATGGATGAAGCTAACAATTTGAGAAAAGTAACATGGTTCACATATTGATCTGTGTTGCTTTGACCTTTAATTATAACGTTGTTTAGCGAGTGCCTACCTAATGTCCACCACCCTCCCCTTACTCACTGCCTTCTTGAGTGTCTGCGAACACTTAATAAGTCTGCACTAGACTCACTCATGGACATTGCTCTGCTACACATCTACCCCTTTCCTCCCCAACCCCACCAACGCTTTCGTTTTTCTGAAGAGACTTTCTGAATTGTTGAAAATTAATGTGTGGTGGCACCCAAAGATCCTGGTACAGAAGGTCAGGATGGATGGGACATAATTATAATCTTCTGCTTTTGGGAGTGACAGGTCTTTCACTGTAATGCTGTGGATTTCAAGATGATTATCTAGGAATCTACAGCTCTCAGATTTAAAACTGGAAAATTATTAAAGTAGTGGGGTCTTGCTTGTATCTAAAAGGTATTAATTAAAAGTTTGATTTTTAAATACAGTTAATCTGAGCATAACTACAAATCTTAAACAAGCCCAAGCTAGAGGATAGAAACAGCACACAGAGGAGCCACTACCCCAAAGCCACTACCCTGGAATCTTTTAATACTGGGCTGGACCGACATTGTGTTTACAAACAGCTTGGTTGGCTCATGGTTAGTACGGTGTTTGGCTGCAGGGCTCGGTTAGCAGAGGTGGCTCAGTGGTTTAGCACGGTGGCTCAGTGGTTAGTCACGGCGTGGTTATCACGTGGCTTTTAGCAACGTGTGCTCAGTGTTTAGCGCACGGTGGATCAGTGGTTAGCGACGGGGCTCAGTGGTTACACGGTGGCTCAGTGGTTAGCACGTGGCTCAGTGGTTAGCACGAGTGGCTCAGTGGTTAGACGTGGTGGCTCCGTGGGTATGTACGGTTGGCTCAGTGGTTAGCATCGGTGGTCAGTGGTTTAGTAGGTCAGGTGTTAGATGGCTCAGGTAAGTTGTCGGGTTTAGCACTGATCCCTTGCAGCGCTGAACTAGTCCTGAGGTTCGATTCCACCTTGGACACATCTCAAGAGTTGTATGTTCTCCCGTGCTGCGTGGGTTCCTCCGGACACTCCGGGTTTCCCCACACAATCAATAGTGGATAACTGTATGTGTCAAAAAATGTGCTGTAACCATCCCCCTCATGGTGACCCTTGATAGTGGACCTGAGCACATATTCAATTCTCTCCTCCTTGTATATTTCTATTTAACCGTTTCAGAGGCAGTAGGGTTTAAACCGCCAATGCCATGTGTCGCGTTTGGGACTGCTATTTACTGGACGCCACCAGGTAATCTTAGTTAGAGCGGGAAGAATGAGATTGTTCGTGCTGATACTCTTTATATCTCACAATGTAGTTAACATTGGTATTTAGGTAGGACAGCCATTAAAAATAACAGACAATCAACTACCCCCTGAGCCCCCACAAGGGGAAAATGAAGAATCCACAGGTATTATCTGTAATATTCATCCATTCCAGGTCACGGGTATATCGTAATATTCATCCATCCGGTCACGGTATATCGTGTAATATTCAAATTTTCCATCCAGGTCACGGTATACTGTATATTCATCCATCCAGGTCACGGATATCTGTTAATATTCACCTCCGGTCAACGGTGAGGTCCGAAATGTCGTGGTTATATTTATTTGCAGGACGTGTATATCTGAATATTCCAACATTCCCAGGTCAACGGTATATCTGTAAATATAACATCGGTTCTGATCATTCAGTACGGTATCTATATTATCCATCAGGTGCACGGTATATCTGTAATATTCAGTCCATCCAGGTCACGGTATATCTGTACATATTCACTCCTCCGGTCACGGTAATCTGAATATAATCATCCAGGTCACCGGATATAGTCTGTAATATTAATGCATCCAGGTCCGGTATATCTGTAATATTCATCCATCCATGGTCACGGTATATCTGTAAATTTCATCGATCAGGTCACGGGATATCTGTAATATTCATCCATCCAGGTCACGGTATATCTGTAATATTCATCCATCCAGGTCACGTAATCTGTAATATTCATCACCAGGTCACGTATATCTGTAATATTCATCCTGCCAGGTCACGGTTATTCTGAATATATCATCGGTCACGAATCTGTTCATCCAGGTCACTTATATCGGTAATATTCATCCATCCAGGTCATGGTATATCTGTTAATATTCATCACTAGGTCCCGGATATGTTATATTCATCCAGGTCACTAATGTATATCCACGTCACGGGTTATCTGTAATATTCATCCTCCAGGTCACAGGTATATCTGTCATATTCATTCAATCCGGTCACAGTATATCTGTAATATCAATTCCATCCAGTGTCAGTTTGTTATCCATAGGATGGATATCTGTAATATTCTCCATCCAGGTCATTGGTATAATCTGTGTAATATTCATCCATCAGTCACGGTATATCCGAATAATTCATCCTCCAGGGTCACGGTATATCTGTAATATTATCCATCAGGTCACGGTATATCTGTAATATTCAATCCACAGGTCACTTTATGCTGTAAAATTCATCCATCCAGGTCCACGGTATAATCCTGTAATATTCAGCCATCCAGTCACGGTTATATCTTAATAATTCATCCATCCAGGTCACGGTTATATCTGTAATAGTTTCATCCATCCCGGTCCCTGTATATCTGTAATATTCATCCATCCAGGTCATGGTATATCTGTAATATTCATATCCAGGTCCTGAACGTATATCACCCCCAGTCACGTTCGATTTCATCATCCAGGTCTGGTCAAGTAATTCATCCATCCAGGTCACGTATATACTTAATATTCATCCATCCAGGTCACGGTATATCTGTAATATTCATCCATCCAGGTAACGGTATATCTGTTTCAGTTACTATCTTTCAATTCTCCATTCCAGGTCACGGTATATCTGTATATTCATCCATCCAGGTCACGGTATATCTGTAAATATTCATCCATCCAGGTCACGGTTATATCTGTAAATTCATCCATCCAGGTCACCTGTATTATCTGGTAATATTCATCATCCAGGTCAGTTATATCTGCTAATATCATCCATCCAGGTCACCGTATATCTGTAATATTCAATCCATCCAGGTCCACGGTATATCGGTAATATTCTATCCCAGGTCACGGTATATGCTGTATATTCATCCTCCAGGTCACGTAATCTGTACTATTTCACGTCCATCCAGGTGCACTGTATATCTGTAAATTCATCCATTCCAGGAACGGTATAAGTCTGTAATATTCCATCCATCCAGGTCCGGATATCTGTAATATTCATCCATTCAGGTCACGGATTCTGTAATATTCACCATTCAGGGTCATCGGTATATCGTAAATTGTTCATATCCATTCCACGTATATCGTATCACATGGTGTATACTGTAATATTCATCCATACAGGTGTACGGTATATTGTACTATTCATCCCATCCAGTCATGGTTAATCTGTATATCCACCATCCATGTCACTGTATATTCTGTAAATTCATCCATCCAAGGTTCATGTGTATATCTGTATATTATCCATCCAGGTCACGGTATAATCTGTAATATTATCCATCCAGGTCACTTAATATCTGGTTATCTTCATCCAATCAGGTCACGTATAATCTGTAATTATTATCCATTCCAGGTCCTTTATCTGTAATATTCATCCATCCAGTCAGGTATATTCTGTAATATTCAATCCATCCAGGTCACGGTCATACTGTATATTCATCTTCGTCGAAATCGTTACCATCCAGTCCTGTATATCTGTAATATTATCTGTCAAGATCATTTACTGAATATTCCATCCAGTCACGGTATTAATCTGGATATCATTAATCCCCAGGTAGGTAACGAATATTCCACAGGTCAGGTAATATCTGTAATATTCATCCATCCAGGTCACGAATGTATCATCCCGAATGGTATATCTGTAATATATATCACCATGTAATTCTTAATAATTCATCCACAAGTTAAGAAATCATCTTCCAGTGATAGTCATATTCAGCATGTATCTGCAATATATACCAGGTCTTAGCGTGTTAGATCAACTGGAACTTGAAGTTTAGTTCTTGAAGACGTTTCGCTAGCATTCCGACTGGCTTTTCTAGTCAGAATGACGTTGTACACGAATCTGTGGCAATATGTACCCCGGGAAAGTCCCAATTAGCATGCACAGAAAGGTCCCCTAACAACCTGCTCTCAATTCCCGAGTGCAATAGGACACGTAGGAGGGTACAGCATGGAATCGTGAGGTAAGCAATAGGATTCTGGTAGGAGGGTACAGTGTGCAATAGATTCTGTAAGGAGGGTTTAACAGTGCAATACGGATCCTTGTGGGGTACAGTGCCGAACTAGGGAGTGCATGACACTGTAGGAGGGTACAGGGCAATAGGACATGTAGGAGGGTACAGTGCAATAGGTACACTGTAGGAGGGTACAGTGCAAATAGGACACTGTAGGAGGACAGGCAATAGGACACTGTGTAGTGAGGGTACGGCAATAGGACACGTGTAGGAGTGGGTAACAGAATAGGAACTATAGAGGTAGTCAATATGTAGGAGGGTACAGGCAATAGGACCACTTGTGAGGGGTTACGGCAATAGGACACTGTAGGAGGGTACAGTGCAATTTAGGGACACTGTAGGAGGGTACAGTGCCAATAGACCTACTGTAAGGAGGGTACGTGCAATAGGACATACTGTAAGAGGGTGATTCAATGGACGTAGGGGTACACAATAGGAATCTGTAGGAGGGTACAGTGCCATGATACTGTGAGAGGGTTACAGTTGCAATTATAGGCACTGTAGGATGGGTTACAGTGGGCAAAAAAATAGGACTCTAGTCGAGAGGTAAGTGCAATAGGATTGTAGAGGGTAAGTGCAATGATGAGGGTACAGGGACATAGGATTCATGTAGGAGGGTACAGTGCAATAGGAACATTCTTAGGAGGTACAGTGGCAATGGCTCGGGACGGTAAGCATGATCTGTAGGAGGGTAACAGTGCAATAGGATTCTGTAGGAAGTGTACAGTGCAATAGGAATTCTGTTAGGAGGGTACAGTGAAAGGAACTGTAGGAGGGTTACAGAGCAATGGATCACTGTAAGGAGGGGTACAGTGCAATAGGACATGTAGGAGGGTACAGTGCAATAGGCACTTGGAGGTCTGCATAGACAGGAGGGTACATGTGCAATAAGGACACTGTAGGAGGGGTACAGTGCAAAGGACACTGTAGGAGGGATTGAAACACTGTGAGGACAGCAATAGGACAACTGTAGGAGGGTACACCCCCCCCCCCCCCCTGCCAAGACCCTGTGATAGTGTCAGTCAAGGACACTGTAGTGAGGGTACAGTGCAATAGGATACGTAGGGGAAGTGCTAGCTGTAAGGTAAGTGCAATAGGACACTGTAGGAGGGTTACAAGTGCCAATGACACTGTAGGAGGGTCATACGTGCAATGGATACTGTAGCAGGGTACAGTCAAAAAGGCCTGTAGGAGGGTACAGTGCATAAAGGGACAAACGGTAGGAAGGGTACAGTGCAATAGGATCCTGTGGAGGGTTACAGTGCACCTAGGAGACCTGTAGGAGGGTACAGGCAATGATACTGTAGGAGGGAGAAACAGTTGCTAATAGGATACTGTAGGAGGGGTCAGAAAACGGCATAGACAACGGTAGGAGGGTACAAGTGCAATAGGACACTGTAGGAGGTTACAGTGCATAAGGGGACACTTGTAGGGGGTACAGTGCAATGATACTGTAGGACGGGTACAGTGCATAGGATACTGTAGGAGGTACAGTGCAATAGGACTCTGTAGGAGGGTACAGTGCACTTTGGACACTGTCGGAGGTTACAGTGCAATAGGGACAACTGTAGAGGGTACAGTGCAATCGGACCTGTAGGAGGGTACGTGCAATAGGGACACTGTAGGAGGGTTACAGTGCAATAGGGACACTGTAGGAGGGTACAGTTGCAATAGGACCTGTCAGGAGGGACCGTGCAATAGGGCACTGTAGGAGGGTTACAGGGCATAGGGACGGTAGGAGGGTACAGTGGCAAATAGGACACTGTTTCGAGGTTACCGTGCAATAGGACACTGTAGGAGGGTGACAGTGCAATAGGACACTGTAGGAGGGCAGTGCATAGGAGACACTGTAGGAGGGTACAGTGAATCGGACCATGTAGGAGGGTACAGTGAAATAGGACACTGTTGGAGGGTATACAGTGCATAGGACACTGTTAGGAGGGGGTTACAGTGCAATAGGACACTATGTAGGAGGGTACATTGCAATAGGACACGTAGGAGGTACGTGCAAAGGAACTTAGGAGGGTAAAGCTGCAATAGGACACTGTAGGAGGGGACAGTGCAAAGGAACAACTGTAGGAGGGTACAGTGCCAATAGGACACTGTAGGAGGGGGTACAGTTTTTTTTTTTTTGGCCAAAGGACACTGTTGTAGGAGGGTTACAGTGCAATAGGACACGTAGGATGGGTTACAGGCAAGTAGGACATGTAGGAGGGTACAGCGCAATAGGACACTGTAGGAGGTACAGTGAATAGGACAATGTAGGAGGTACAGTTGCAATAGGACACTGTAGGAGGGTACAGTGCAATTGCTATGTAGGAGGGTACAGTTGCATAGGATACTGTAGGAGGGTACAGCAATAGGAACACTGTAGGAGGGTACAGTGCAATAGGACACTGAGGAGGGACGTTGCCAATAAATAGGACACTGTAGGAGGGTACAGTGCAATAGATCTCTGTAGGAGGGTACAGTGCAATAGGAAACTGTAGGAGGGTAAGTGCAATAGGATACGTAGGAGGGTACAGTTGCAATTAGGATACTGGAGGAGGGGTACAGTACAATAGGACATGTAGGAGGGTTACAGTGCAATCGGACACCATCGTAGGAGGGTAAAGTTGCAATTAGGGACAATGTAGGAGGGTTACAGGCAATAGGCTACTGTTGTAGGAGGGGAAAGTTGCATAGGATTACTGAGGAGGGTACAGTGCAATAGGACTTCTGTAGCGAGGGTACAGTGCAATAGGATACTGTAGGAGGGTACAGTGCAATAGGAATACTGAGGAGGGTTACAGTGCCAATGGACCCTGTAGCGAGGTGGGTACAGTGCATAGGGATACTGTGGAGGGTACAGTTGCCAATAGGAACACTGTGGAGGGTACAGTGCATCAGGACACTGTAGGGAGGGTACATGCATAGGACACGTGGAGGGTACAAGATTGCAATAGACACTGTAGGAGGGTACAGTGCAATAGGACACTGTAGGAGGTTACGCTGAAATAGGATTCTGTAGGAGGTACAGTGCAATAGGATAATGTGGAGGGTACACTGCATTGGACACTGTAGGAGGGTTACAGTGCAATAGGACACTGTCGGAGGGTACAGTTGAAATCGGATTCTGTAGAGAGCGGTCTTACAGTGACAATGATACTGTAGGAGGGTACAGGCAATGATATGTAGGAGGGTGTACAGTGCATAGGACTCGGTAGGAGTGGTACAGTGCAATAGGATTCTGTAGGAGGGTACAGTGCAATAGGACACTGTAGGAGGGTACAGTGCAATGTTACTGTAGAGGGTACAGTACAAAGGATTCTGTAGGAGGGTACAGTGCAATAGGATTCTGTAGGAGGGTACAGTGCAATGACACTGTAGGAGGGTACAGTGCAATAGGATTCTGTAGGAGGGTACAGTGCAATGATACTGTAGGAGGGTACAGTGCAATAGGATTCTGTAGGAGGGTACAGTGCAATAGGATACTGTAGGAGGGTTACAGTGCAATAGGATTCTGTAGGAGTGTACAGTGCAATAGGATTCTGTAGGAGGGTAAGATCAACTGACACTGTAGGAGGGTACAGTGCAATAGGATTCTGTAGGAGGGTACAGTGCAATGACACTGTAGGAGGGTACAGTGCAATAGGATTCTGTAGGAGGGTACAGTGCAATAGGATTCTGTAGGAGCGGTCTACAGTGCAATGCAAATAGGGATTCTGTAGGAGGGTACAGTGCAATGACCACTGTAGGCGGGTACAGTGCAATAGGTATTATGTAGTGAGGGTACAGTGCAATGACACGGTAGAGGGTACAGTGCAATAGGAATCGTAGGAGGTACAGTGCAAATAGATTCTGTAGGAGGGTTACCAGTGCAATGATACTGTAGGAGGTACAGTTGCAATGGATACTGAAGGAGGGTACAGTGCAATGACACTGTAGGAGGGTACAGTTACAATAGGCTTCTGTAGGAGGGTACAGTTGCAATAGGATTCTGTTAGGAGGGTACAGTGCAATAGGACACTGTAGAGGGTACAGTGCAATAGGACACTGTAGGAGGGTACAGTGCAATAGGATACTGTAGGAGGGTACAGTGCAATAGGACTCTGTAGGAGGGTACAGTGCAATAGGACACTGTAGAGAGGGTTACAGTGCAATAGGACACTGTAGGAGGTGGTACAGTGCACCCCCCCCCCTAAAATAGGACACTGTAGGAGGGTTACAGTGCAATGGTATGTAGAGGGTACAGTACAATAGGAGTCTGTAGAGGGGACAGTGCAATAGGATTCTGATAGGAGGGTTTACAAGTGCAATAGGATTCTGTGGAGGGTACGTGCAATGACACTGTAGGAGGGTACAGTGCAAATAGGACTCGTAGGAGTGTACAGTGCAATAGGCTACTGTAGGAGGGGGACAGGCAATAGGATTCTGTAGCGAGGGTTACAGGCCATAGGATCGAAGGAGGGTACAGTGCAATAGGACACTGTTAGGAGAGGTTACAGTGCCTGTTTGGTATGTAGAGGGTACAGTACAATCGGATGCTGTAGGGGGTACAGTGCAATAGGAGTCTGTAGGAGGGTACAGTGCAATAGGATTCGGTAGGAGGGTTTGGTACAGGCAATAGGATTTGTAGGAGGTTACAGTGCAATAGATTATGTAGGAGGGTACAGTGCAATTAGGACACTGTAGGAGGGTGGGGTTCAGTTGCAATTTAGACACTGTAGGATGGGTACCGGCAATAGGACCTGTAGGAGGGACAGTGCAATAGGACACGGTTAGGAGGGTACAGTGATAGGACACTGTAGGAGGGTACAGCGGGCAATAGGAATGTAGGAGGGTACAGTTGCAATAGGATATGTAGGAGGGACAGTTGCAATAGGACATGTAGGAGGTTACAGTGCAACTAGGAACACTGTAGGAGGGTACAGTGCAATAGAAACCTGTAGGAGGGTAAACCCCCAAAGATGCAATAGCGATACTGTAGGAGGGTTACAGTGCATAGGATTTGTAGAGGTACAGTTGCAATAGGACTCGTAGGGAGGGTGACAGGCAATAGGATCTGTCGGAGGGTACAGTGCAATGATACTGTAGGAGGGTTTTACAGTGCAAATAGGACACTGTTAGGAGGGTACAGTGCCATTAGGGATTCTGTAGGAGGGTACAGTGCAATAGGAATCTGTAGGGAGGGTACTTGAGGTACAGTTGCAATAGGATCTGTAGGAGGGTACAGATGGCAATAGCGATTCTGTTAGGAGGGTACAGTGACAAAAGGACACGTAGGAGGGTACAGTGCAAAGGACACTGTAGGATGGGTACAGTGCCAATGATACTTAGAGGGTTACAGTGAATAGGCCTCTGTAGGAGGTACAGTGCAATAGGACTCTGTAGGAGGGTACAGTTGCAATAGGATTCTGTAGGAGGGTTACAGTTGCAATAGGATCTGTAGAGGGTACCAGTGCAATAGGACACTGTAGGAGGGGACAGTGCAATGGTTCTGTGGAGGGTTACAGTGCAATAGGACACTGTAGGACGGGACAGTTGCAATGATTACTGAGGAGGGTTACGTGCAATAGGGAATTGTAGGGAGGGTTATACAGGGCAATAGGACTCGTAGGAGGGGTCAGTGCATAGACTCTGTAGGAGGGTACAGTGCCAATAGGACATGTAGGGAGGTTGGGTAAAGGTCAATGATACTGTAGGAGGGTACAGTGCAAATAGGATACTGTAGGAGGGTAAGTGCAAAGGACCTGTAGAGGGTACAGTGCAATAGGATTCTGTTAGGATGTGTACAGTGCAATAGGATTCGTAGGAGGGTACAGTGCAATAGGATTCGTAGGAGGGTACAGTGCATAGGATCAGTAGGAGGGTACAGTGTGCAATAGGATTCTGTAGGAGGGGAACAGTGCAATTGCAACTAGGACACTGTAAGAGGGTACAGGCAATAGGACACTGTAGGAGGGTACAGTGAATAGATTCTGTAGGAGGGGTACGTATGCATATAGATACGTAGGAGGGTACAGTGCAATGATACTGTAGGAGGTTACAGTGCAATAGGATTCTGTAGGAGGGTAAGTTTGCAATAGGATCGGTAGGGAGGGTACAGTGCAATAGGATTCTGTAGGAGGGTACAGTGCAATAGGATTCTGTAGGAGGGTACAGTGCAATAGGATTCGGTAGGGGGTTACAGTGCAATAGGGATAGTAGGAGGGTACAGTGAATAGGATTCTGTAGGAGGGTACAGTGCACTGAAACTGTAGGAGGGTACAGTGCACATAGGATCGTAGGAGGGACCAGGTTGCAATAGGATTCTGTAGGAGGGTAAGTGCATGATACGTAGGAGGGTACAGTGCAATAGGACTCTGTAGGAGGGTACAGTGTGCATATAGGACTCGGTAGGACGGGTACAAGTTGAAATAGAATAACTCTGTAAGGAGGGTACAGTGCAATAGGACACTGTAGGAGGGTACAGTGCAATAGGACACTGTAGGAGGGTACAGTGCAATGATTTTTACTGTAGGAGGGTACAGTGGCAATGATACTGTAGGAGGGGTACAGTGAAAAGGGCACTGTAGGAGGGTAAGTGCAAAATAGGATTCTGTAAGGAGGGTACAGTGCAATAGGATGCCGTAGGAGGGTACAGTGCAATAGGATTGAGGAGGGTACAGTTGCAATGATACTGTAGGCGGGTACAGTTGCAATAGGATTCTGTAGGAGAGCGTAAATGGCAATGGATTCTGTAGGGGGTACAGTGCACTGAGACTGTAGGGAGGGTACAGTGCAAAGGATTCTGTAGGAGGGTTTACAGTGCAATAGACACTGTAAGGGGGGTACAGTGCAATAGGACACTGTAGGAGGGTACAGTGCAATAGGATTCTGTAGGAGTGTACAGTGCAATAGGATTCTGTAGGAGGGTACAGTGCAATGATACTGTAGGAGGGTACAGTGCAATAGGATTCTGTAGGAGGGTACAGTGCAATAGGATCTGTAGGAGGGTACAGTGCAATAGGACACTGTAGGAGGGTACAGTGCCAATAGGATTCTGTAGGAGTTACATGCAATAGGATCTGTGAGGAGGGTACAGGGCAATAGGACATGAGGAGGGTAGGTACAGTGCAATAGGACATGTAGGAGGGTACAGTGCAATAGGACACTGTAGGAGGGTACAGTGACTGCAATGTTACTGTAGAGGGTACAGTACAATAGGACTCTTTAGGAGGGTACAGTGCAATAGGATCTGTAGGAGGGTACAGTGCAAATAGGATTCCTGTAGGAGGGATCAGTGCCAAAGGATTCTGTAGGAGGGTACAGTTGTGCAATAGGATTCTGTAGAGGGACAGTGCAATAGGATCTGTAGGAGGGGGAGGGTACAGTTGCAATAGGATCTGTAGGAGGGTACAGTGCAATGATACTGTAGGAGGTACAGTGCAATAGGATTCCGTTAGGAGGGTACAGTGACAATGATACGGAAGGAGGGTACAGTGCAATAGGATTCCGTAGGAGGGTACAGTGCAATAGGATTCCGTAGGAGGGTACAGTGCAATAGGATTCTGTAGGAGGGTACAGTGCAATAGGACACTGTAGGAGGGGGGTACAGTGCAATAGATTCTGTAGGAGGTACAGTGCTGCAATAGGGATTCTGTAGGCGGGGGGGTACAGTGACAATAGGATTCCTGTAGGAGGGTACAGTGCAAT
>JAACNH010000212.1:194810-258139 GCA_019447015.1 Hymenochirus boettgeri
AGGGGAGCCGAGGGGGCCTGGACAGGCAGGGGGGCCGAGGGGGCCTGGACAGGCAGGGGGGCCGAGGGGAGCTGAAGAGGCAGTGGAACCGAGGAGGCCTGGATAGGCAGGGGAGAAGATGGGAGCTGGAGAGGCAGTGGAGCCGAGGAGGCCTGTACAGGCAGGGGAGAAGATGGGAGCTGGACAGGCAAAGAAGCAGATGCGTCAAGCACAGGCAAGGGAGTATTTGTAAATGCTAGTGGTATAGATAGTGATGCAGGTGAAGCAAGAGAATACAGAGAGGGAGACATAGGAGATGCAGAAATCAAGGGAAGACTGCCAGAAGCAGAAGCTACCATGGTAGGAAGTGGGACAGAAACAGCTGTTGCTACTGAAGAAGGGGTAGGCACAGAAGCAGCCAGTGTAGGCAAATTAACAGAGGAATTTGCAGAGACTGAAGGCAAGGTAGCAGTAGTATTGACAACTAATGAGGGTAGGGTATTAGACTGGGTGGTAGACAATGAACTAGGTATGTGAGCAGATATTGTAGGAGGCATGGTAGTAGGTGGAGATATTGTCATAGGAAGCTGTGCAGGCCCAGGGGACACATGTGACAAAAATGAAGGGGGTACTGGACTTCCATTGGGATGAGAGTACAGAATTGGGGTGGCTGCATTTTGGGTAGAGGGGAGAGAAGAAAGTGCAAGAAGGGAGACTGAACTGGTTAGAAAGCGTGTAGGCACTGGGTTACAGTTAGAGGAGGTGGAGGAAACAGGATTGGTAATGATTGCAGGCAATAAACTGAGATTGTAGGTTGGAGGTTTGGGAGTATTTGCAGCATGATTGGAAAGAACAGGAGCAGAAGTGGCGTTGTGAGACAAGTTATTAAGCAACGGATTGACACACAATCCAGGTTCTGAGCTGGTGCCAGGAATGCACAGAGTGGGTAGCAAGGTGGTTTGTGATACAACAGCATCTGGAGGCTCTTTCGTTACTGGACTTGATGAAAGGACAACAGAAGGTGTGAGCATATTCCCATTAGAGACAGTGTGAGAAAACTGTTCATCGCTAGATGCTATTCCCATGGTGGAATTTGTCTCAGAGTCAGAAGTCTTCCGTAAGCCTGGACATGGAGTAGAGGCAGATATAACCGCTTGGCAGGTGGAACTGTGCAGCATAGCAGGGTTTTGCATTGGACAATTTGAAAGGGCAGGGCTCTGCGTGTGTGCTAAAGGAGAAGAGTGATTATGGTTTGTTAGCTGAAGAGGAGACGTCCCTGTTGCCAACAAACGAAGTGCCACGCCTGGCGTTCCAATATTCTCAGCTGTGGCAGTCATAGTATGGTTAAGGAGAGGACTAAGTGGATTTGTAACTGGTGACGGAAGTCTTGAAGTCAAAGACGATGAAACCATAAGAAGCGGGTTGGCAGCCAATGGGAGACCAGAGGTTGAAACCATGGGAGCTGCAGAGAAAAACAAAGATCAGTCTCCACTGAATGCTGGTGGCAATCATTTTCATCATATGTATATATTGTTAACCGTACCTGCTTTCTCCCCATTGCCTCCTCGCACACCAGCGGACTCAGTCAAAGAGCCTGGTAAAACCCGTAAGAAAGGACGGACTGGGGTCGGGGGCAAGTGCATAGAAGAAGCCAGGGTTGGACACTGTGCTGGTGTAGGAACATCACGTGCTGTTTGTCTCACTACAATTTTTACTACACCTGAAGCTGGTACTGCAATAAAAAAATGGAAGTAGATTTATGGTCACAAATGTAAACGAGTTTAAAATTTAAACAAGGATAGTGGGAGGTAGAAACAACAGAAATAATGCAGACTTATTGCAAGATAAAGAGGGTAATGAAATGCAGGGCAAGGGACATCCCAACCGTAATTGGCTCAGAAAACACACTGAAATGTATTAGTGCAAAAGCCGCAAGAGAAGGAAGCAATAGAAAGCAATAGAAAAGAAACGCGTACGTCTTTCCTCCATCACACTGGCCAACTTAAACCTGGGTGACATGCACAGACAGGGTAAGTCAAATGGAGTGGACCCAAAAGCTAAAGAAAGTGAAGTTACTGTTGGTTATAAGAAACTCTAGCACTGCAGAAGCAGATTTCCAATATCCATCTAAACCACGACCAGGACAAATGAATGGAAACCTGCATATTCATACACTGCAAGCTTCCACTTACGGAAAGACAATTAACTTGACAAATTGATTCTGCCAATTAAGCTATTTTTTTGCCTTATCGAGATTTTAAGAGCAATTAAACACAATACATATGGAGCTGGAGGTTTTGCAGACAAACTTACCCTGCCCAGATGGCGTGCCAGGCGTAGGGGGTACAGGGAGGTTGGCACCTGTGATTAGTGAATGAGGAAGAGATTGCAGAGAGATCGTCTGAACCCCAAGCGGAGTTGCACCTGCTCCCTGCACAACCTGTGGAGAGGTAGGAGGAACAGCGGGTGCCGTTTGCTGAGCCAAAGCCTGGATAAGAGCAAGCTGGGCTGGCGGGCTCAGCAAGTGGTGCTGACCGCCAGAAGACACCAAGTGAAGTACATTTCCTGTAGCAGACACAATCAGAAGTAGCATCAGAAAGAGGAAGAAAGCAAATAAAAGGAAGCTGAAATAAAGATTAACCATGGATACGGTAGAGAATTCAATATAAGAACAAATAGGTAAAAAGAGGACATTGTGGTTGCACTGGGAGAGGAGAGCCATAAAGGAGATTGCGTTAGAATTGAAGCCAACAAGTAACATGAAATATGAAAAAAAAATATTAGACAAACTGGTACAGAACACAGAACTCACCTTGCAGTGGCCGAGGCTGGCCCATACCCAACTGTCTGACTTGAGCTCCACTTAGTGTGAGTTTGGCACCTTGCAACTGTAATGTTAGAGGTTTACTGACTGCTGGAGCTTGGAGAGGGCGTCCACTCATTGATGCAAGCTGCGATAAGCTAATAACTTCCCCTGCTGCAAAAAGAAAAACAGTCTCAATGCCCATAACAAACATTCGTATTTAGAAAATGACCATAGTCTTCAAAAATGTACTCACAAGGTAGTCGAGCCTGCATGTCAGGGGTCAAAATTAGTCTCTGCTGTGGGTTGATCCCAGGCTGGGAGCTTAGAACAGGCGGTCGTATTGTACCAGGAGCAACAGTTGGCAAAGATCCTGCAGAATTCTGAGCCAATGAAGGGGCCACTAAGGATAGAAAGTTAATAGGAATAAGAAGGAGAATATTCAATCTGCCTGTCAAAAGCTTTCATTTATTCCTTACTCCAGCTTACCTGGGCTGGGCGGCACTTGAATTGATGGGTCCACTGAAGAGGAGCATGGTTGGGACACCGGAGGAGAAGCAGAAGGCAAAGAAGGGACTGTAGTGCAGGGTAGCGGATCTACAGATTTTTGTATTGGACAAGAATTGTTCACCACAACAACGTTTTTGGAATCTGTTTTAGGGACCGGTTGGACCATCCTAAGGGACAGAAGAAAAAAAGTGGTTAATAACTGCACACACACAAATGAAATGAAACTCGCACATCACAGGAAAACCCAAAAAACTAAAATTCTGACTAATAGTATACTTAAATCTGGGGTGTCCCAATTGTTGGTAGGATGATTGTGGCATATGTGAGCAGGACTGTCTGCCGTTTCACTTCCACTCCTACCAGGCCACGAGGTACCACTAGTTTAAATTACCATAAGAAATCTAAAAGGCAAGGTAAATTCCTGCTACTTGGCTCTTAACACGCCACATTAAATTATATGTCTGCACAGAATTTTCAACCGCAGGGATCTCAACCATAGTCTTGGATGCAAACTGGTCCACCTGCACACCGCATTCGGCCCTTAGATCTAAAAGTTGTTACAAAAATTCTGATGTCCCCTAGTAGGAGAGATTTACCATTTCATTCCTCACAATAGCCAATACAGCAATGCATCAACATAACGGACCTGTTAACTCTCATGCGAAGGGGGCGAGGTCGTGGAGGCAGTTCGGGAGAATCTGCTATCTCTTGAATGAGCGCACGTGCAGGTTTGTACCGGGGTAGAAAAACTTCACTCTCGTAGCGGCAAACTTTGCCCTCCTTGTTAACCAGGTCAAACATGGACATGTCCACATGCTAGGAGGAAGGGTAGAATGAGGACAACTTCACCCAGCCTGTATCCCAATATTTAGGTCCAAATTATTCCTCAAACTATATACACACACATTTTTACATCAAATTCCCTCTCAAAAAAATAAATAAAAATCATTCATCGTCTGCACAGCAACGAACACAGTTAACCACCTAAAAACACAACTACCTCATCACTAAAAGCCCGGGCCCTGTACCTGCCTGGAGCGGGTGACGATGCAGAGCTTGCAGTACAAGTGATGGTATGCTGTAACATATAGTGCTTGTAATAAAAGGAGAGTGAATTGGGCGAGGATCAAATAGGTTTGGGTGGTTACACACTTTACGGAGCTGCATAAGGATGTTGATCACACTCATAAAATGTCCACTAGCCAGGGTCTCTTTGGTGCTGTAAGGAGAGAGAGGGGGGAAAATGTTAAACAAGCCATGGGGTGACGTCCTCTCCTTATGTTGGTGTTAGATGTATTCTAGGAACCTGCCTAATTATCGTATCATGAACATTAAGGAGAGGGAAGAGCAGGGCTGTGATAGGTCATTCAATTTATAGCTGAAAAATAAAATAACCCTTTGATCAATACTCACGCTGCCTGTGACATGAAGTCATCATAAAGGAAGCGCTGTCGCTTGGACAAGCGACAGTAAATCACATGCTCATACTTTTTGGGCATCTGTTTTTCCACATCCACCTTAACCCTACGCAGAAGAAAGGGGCGCAGCACCTAGGAAGAGGACAAAACACATTTAATTGAAGGCCTGTTGCTCAGTCCTCCAAATCTTTAGTTCTTTCCATAAAAAGGCATCCTGGGATCTCCAACTGTGTGGAGAGTTAAGCAGGTAAGCACCATTTCCTTTCAAAGTGGTGGTTAAATCACTTAAACCTCAATTGCAAATTTGCTTAGGAGTGTCTGGTTTCTGTTAAAGAGAATTTTGTTCTCATAGTTATGTCTGTCCCCCCAGTGGCCAAAATGAAAAAGGCCTTTCATACTATCTTACACTTATCGCATTTACAACAAACTCCTATTAGTACATTCACAGTCACTATGTTTAATAAATGATAACACGGAAAGTTTAATTTGATGTCAGTGTTTATTTTAATAGAAGAATTCAGACACACTGGCAATAGTCTCGTGACAGGCTTAACGATTTACTTCTCGCAACTTTCCAACTGGCTGAATAATAAAAGGGTAGGATAAAGCTGCAAAGTAAATTATTTTATTTACCCGTTTCTACTATTTGGCACACGGCAGAGTACCCAGGAGGTGTGAAGATGTAAAATCTAAAACATTTTTTAAAAATGAAACCAGGATATTAACCAAGGGCAATGCTACATGCAGTGCGCTTGAGACACCACTACCATATTCTGTAACGCTCTAGCAGAAAGATTAAGTAAAAGTAACCATTTAGTAAAAGTAGTGCTAGCTTGGGGCGATGATTCCAAATACACATTTCAAGGTGTCAGAACGGAAAATAATATTGTTACCTGCTGCACTTTACAATTTACCAAAGCGGAGATGTTATTCTACAATGCCTCTCCTTACGTCATTTAAAATTCAAAGAATAAGAAACATAATGGCTTAAAACCGTCACCAGCCTTCCCTTTTCTCACCTTGTGAAGTCTGCGCACTAATCCCTCGTTGTACTCCTGGCTGCCTTCAATCATGCCAGTCAATGGATTTGAAAACCACTCCTTGAATTCGCGGTGAGACTGGAAGACGTGAGGCATCAGAAAGTGCATAAGAGACCAAAGTTCCATCAATGAATTCTGCAGTGGAGTCCCAGTAAGCAGCAGCCGCCTCTGACTGGGAGGGAGAGGGAACTCAGTAAAACCACATAAATTGAAACCACAAAACCTGAGACATTACGTTCTGTTGAATGAAATAGAAACTGACAAGCTATGCCGCTCACCTGTTAAAATTAAGCAGACTTTGCCAGCGTTGAGACTTGAAGTTCTTAATGTTCTGAGCCTCATCTAGGATGAGGTACCTCCAATTCTTCCTGCGGAAGGCCGTGTGATCTTGCAGCACCAACTGGTATGATGTAATGCAAACGTGGAAAGCGTTGAATTTTGTCCAGCCCTGGGGGGTGACAGACGGATCAGGCCACGGATTCCCAAAATGTGACTCTTCTAGAAAGAGCAGGTCCAGGGTGTATGTACACAATATACTTAAAATGACACAGAGCTATATCAGAGGGCTGGGTGCCATTGCCTCACCTGTCTCTTAAGTTTGCGTTCTTTCTGGGACCCGTAATAAGTGAGGATCTTGAAGCTGGGACACCACCGTTTAAATTCCATTTCCCAGTTAAGAATGACACTAGTTGGAACAATGATCAGGTGAGGGCCCCAGTTATCTGTAAAAAAATAAAATAAAAAATGGTGTGCTTTTTAAATAAATGTGCTTGAGTTCTAATTATCAACCTTTCTCAGAGAAATCACAAACCTTTGTCACAAGCCAGATGAGCAAGCAAGGAGATCGTCTGAATAGTTTTTCCAAGACCCATTTCATCTGCCAGGATCCCATTTAGTTTCTTTTCGTACATGGTAACTAGCCACTCCAGTCCTATGTGCTGATATTCTCTTAACTCTCCTCGAAGGAGGAATGGGACAGACGTTTTAACCTGGAGAAGGGCAATACAATGTTTAATGCTAGAAAGAATAGTACCACTATGCAACATGCACAATATACTTTAAAACAGAAACCAGTGGGAATTGTCAGAGGAGCCGGCGGTGGATCGCGTACGAGGAAAATTTCTGTAGCTTTGTTCCTGTTCCATTAATTGAAGAACAGGAGGTAAGACGTAGCTCCTTTAACTCCTGTTCTTCAATTAATGAATATTAAATGTATAAAGTTCAGGTGATTCCCAAACATCCTTTAATCGGTATATTAAGAAACCAAGGAATGCAGGGCCTTACATCACGTTTATACACTCGACTAATACAACCAAGAAACAACACAATGTGAAATGGTGATGAACAAGTGGACTCAATATATACCTGAACTTCAACTAGAAGATTGGGAAGACAACTGAAACCCATATTTTGGCATCACCAGCAGCCAACTACACCAGGCATATATGACCCCACAAAAACTAAGGCATATTGGAAAAGCAGAGGTAGTTTACCTAAAATATCATCAACCCAGTGTTGACTATTGGCACCTGATATGGTCATGTCCTCATTTCCAACACAATTGGAATAAAGTAACTCAATTGATCTCTTAAATAATAAACAAACAAGTGACATGTGAGGGAGAGATATGTATTCTGGGTATTATAGATGAGGATCAACGGGTAAATTCCCTGCTATTCTACTAAGAGAGACATTATTTTATACTAGAAAGGCAACCATTATGACATGGATGGCCCCAAAAGCACCTACTATAAATGGATGGCTGACCCACATTGAAAATATACTAACGCTTGAAAGGTGCCCCGGGAAATATGGCAAAATCTGGTACGAATCAGAACATACACAAATAGAATCCCCTTAATAAAGATTCAATAAGAAACCACCATTTCAAATAAAAAGTACAAGTCAATGATTTGTAAAATATAAGTTTATTAAGCTGACCTTAAATGAAAGAGGGAATAGTTATAAGTTGTTAAGTTTAACTACATACAATGCTCGATGTAATAATTGTTTCCAACTCATACCGAAACATATTCTGTATAAAAAGAATTGATAATGCAATAAGGATATATGATCAAATTCAGAATGGAAGATGAACTGTGCTATGTCTTAGCACTGTTGGATAAATAAAACAGAATTAAAGTTCTTGTGATTATACACGTAATGAAAACTAGAACGGCTTTTTATTTATTTGTTTTTTAATGCTAACAAATTCCTTAAAGCCATTTAGCTTAAAGGGTGGCTCTCTTCCTCAGTAAGGGTTTAACAGAAGAACAGGAGCTTGGGAAAAAACTAATTTTTAGGTAACTGATGGTTATTTAAAGTTTAACATGCTTAATGGTGTAATCACAGACCCATCATTTTCATAACTAAACAATTATGGCCAAAGAGGAACACAGTAAATACGTCAAACAACAACAAATACATGTCATCTTGCTTTCTTGCAGAAATCAAGAAAACCCTGTTGGATCTGACAGGCATTTACATATATCAGCACCAGGTGCCAATAAACTTCTGCTGCTCCTTCAATTGTATCTATGAGATTTTCCTCTTTGGACAAATTTTTTCTGCCATTCTTAGTTTACATGTTGCCTCTGATACATTTAATCTGCCTCAGAAACTGACCAAATGGAATGGGTAGTATTGACTGGATGGAAACAAGATGCTGATAGCATGTTTTTATCTGTTGGTTTCATATATAGTATTTGAGGTTGAATAAAGACGTATGTCCATCCAGTCCAACCTATCTAGCAATATCCTCATTTCCTGCCTAACTGTTGATCCAGAGGAAGGCAAAAAAAAAAAAAAAAACCCACCAAATTCCTGACTCCAAGTGGCAATCGGAAATTTCCCTGGATCAACTCTACTTTATGTATCAATACCAGTAACTTGTAACATTCCTTGTTTGTAGAAACTCATCCAGCTTTTTATTAAACTGACCAATGAACCTGCCATAACAACGTCCGCTGGAAGACAGTTCCATAGCTTTACCGTTCTCACAGTGACAAACCCTTTCCCAACTCTACTTTATGTATCAATACCAGTAACTTGTAACATTCCTTGTTTGTAGAAACTCATCCAGCTTTTTATTAAACTGACCAACGAACCTGCCATAACAACGTCCACTGGAAGACAGTTCCATAGCTTTACCGTTCTCACAGTGACAAACCCTTTCCGAGCTTGAAGTTTATTGTATGGCCTGTTAATGTATTTATACACAGTAATCATATCCCCACGCTAGCGCCTTTTCTCTAGCATACACAATTGTAACTTATCCAGTCTCATATTCAAGCTCCCCCAATCCCCTTATTAATTTAGTTGCCCTTCTCTGAACCCTTTCCATTTCAAAGATGTCCTTTTTGTACACAGGATTCCAAAATTGCACTGCATATTCCAAATGAGACCTTACCAATGCTTTGTAGCAACCCAATGTGACAATCTGTCTAGATCCCCCTGCAATGATTCCACATCCTCTGAAATTTTAATGGTCAACAAAGTTTTGTGTCATCAGCAAACAAAGAAACCTTGCTGACAATACCCACTTCCAAATCATTAACAGATTAAATAGTAATAATAATAATGATGAAGCCCCTGATCAATAAACTGACCCCATTATAGGTCAGTTCTTAGAGTAGACCCTTCCTTATGTACCATAACTAAAATCTAAACTTTTTCTAAAAATGACAGAATTTTGGTTGTATTGTACTGTAAATTTCAAATTCTCGTGCCCATATATGTGAACAAATCTATCAAAATAAACACTTGGAGAACATGAGTGCGTCCCTCATTACAAATTACCTCTCAGTGCTAACCAGTGTTTACAGTGCAGACAACTTTGGGGATCCCTAGTGTAAGTGTGAAATCAAACATATTGTAATACTTTAGTGGGACCACCAAATTGACCGTGGACCTTTATTATTATTATTTGTACCCAGCTTTTCTTCTCCCCCCCCCAACAAACCATAAGTACCTGTGTAGTCGCCAGCGTGTAACCCTTGGGTTGAAGAGACTCTGCTGTTGCTGCAATATCCGTAATTTCCTTTTTAGGTTCAGGGGGATCCTGGAGCAGTAAATCTGTATTGGAACCATCTTCTGGCTTCAGAAGAAACTCAACTCCTTCCGATTCAGAATCCGAGGTCTCACCATGAGAAGAGCCTGCTTAAAAGGCATTAATAGAGATTATTAGAGTGTAATTTTTCCATTACCATAAAATTGGTTAAAAAGGACAGATAGTCCATTCCCCTCCCCCCTTCTAAATAAATCAATTGAAAGTACACTGGGTAAGGCTTAAAATAGTAGGACCTTACCCCTGGGTTTAGCTTACTGGCTAACTCAGTCCCGCCTCTTGTCCTGAACCTGGACTATGGGAACATGTGCTCCTAAGCAAAGCACACCTTCTGGCCAAGCTCTGGGCTGTGAAGGGGATTAAGGAACCTGGGTATCGTAACGTCAAAACAGTGGGGAAGAAGTTATAAGATAAAGTAAGCCCAGGTGTGAGGACTGGTTTAGGTCCTCACTCTGGGAATTTATACTGAGAGGGGAAGACTAATTATTAAAAGGCATGTCAACCCATAACATTTTTATACATTGTAGTTCACCCTGCCCACCCCCAACCGCTGAGTTATTACTTTAAAAAACGATCAGAACTGTACTTACAGCTCTTCGCTCCCACGGCGCACTGATCCGGCTACCTGCTTGCCTGAACTTGCAAGTAGGGCCCGGACCGGCAGCCACAAATGGAGAGTGCTGTGGGATCGAAGGGCTGCAAATAGAGTTCTGATTTTTTTTTTTAAAGAAATAACTCAGCGGTTGGGGGTAGGCAGGGTGAAGTTATGGGTGGGCAGGAGGCATCTCCAATATATTATAAGGAATTAACGCTATGTGGAATGGCAGCAAAGGATGGATCTGAATCGTAGGAGGGAGAGGGGGGGCGCTCTCCCTCTGAGCATGTCACACTACCTCCCGGAGGCAAAAGAAGAGGCAGAACCCTTTTGGCAGAAAGACAGTTCCTGCCCTTCACTTTCCTGGACTTTGGGCAAACACTGCAAGAGAACCATAAGGAGCAGAGATATAAGGTAAGGATTTTTTTAAACTACACAGTGGGGCCAGTAGTAGGTTAAATTTTAGTTTTGGGAGTGGACATGCTCTTCAAAGTTCACAGAATTTTGTTTAATAATTCATAAATAAACAAAATCATGAAAGTTAATTTTTCCTCAAACTTGATCCCTTACCAGGTGATTGGCCAGACAGATGGCTTTCTTCACTTAGATCAAAGTTCTCTTCGTTGGTTTGAACCAATGAGTACTTCTGCAGCAGTTCCTCCAAAGACATCTCCCCTAAGGAAAAAAAAAACAGCACATTACTAACTGTCACAGTAGAAACATCTCAAATAATGAAATAGTGCAGATTCTAGGATACAATTTAATTTTAATGTTATATTACAATGTATTTTCACATTATGTACATTATCTTTCTGCACCTGTAATTGCTTCAAAAATCAAAGTAACTACATTCCCTTACCTTCTCTTGCAAGATCAGAGAGCTCCTCAGCATGATCAACTTGGCCCTCTAGCTCTTCTTCTGCCTCTATGGTCTCTTCTTCATCTTCAGCTACAGATGGGAACAAACAATACATTTCCTTAAAGTAGCAACAAATGTGGTCTTTGCGCATGTTTCCTGTTATTAGAGGGCTTCCTCCGTGAGAGTGCAAGCAGGAAGTGCTAGCCTTTTCATGGATTTAATTCTGGATTCTAGGCTTCTTTGAAAGGTAATCAGATGGACTATTAAGTGTAGGAATGGGTATGAAGACCACTTTTTCCCTTAAGGTAGTATTAAAGGGGAACTGTGGTGCTTAAACAAGTTTATGCTATGAGCAGTACAGCCGAAGCAGTGTGGAAAATAAAATTTAAGAAGCTGAAGGGGTGGGAGGCTCCCATGATGCCATTCGAATGGATCCTCTCCCCCTCTGCCGGCAGCAAGCACTGCTGCACATTACCAAGTTCATTAGCTAACCAGAAGTCCCACCCCTCCTCCCATTATTATACCTGTCAGTTCCTATGAGCCCGATCCTCTCCGTGCAGGCTGTTCAGTGTCTAACACTCGTGTCTCTCCTGGTCTTTCATCTTGCTCCTTCTGTTTGCTTTGATCTAGTACGGCATTCTTTATAGCTTATCACTGCTTATAGCCAGTTCAGCTCAGTGTCCATAGTAGTTCTATGCAGAGATCGGGTTACAAGCAGTGAAGCTATAAAGGAAGATCATAGTAAAAAGGAGGAGGGGAAGAAACTAAAGTAGACTGAGTGAGAGATCGTGAGAGATGAGCAGGGAAGGAAGGAGCTTAAAACTCGATCTCTGTATGTAACTGCATGTGTGTCTAACAGACAGGGAGAAAAGGGAGACACGTGTTTTAAATTGCTGACTTTATTGTGCAGTTTCAATGGCTGCACTAATATTATCCAGACAGCACTTCTGAATTCTACCTACATTTACTATGTACAGTACAGCCGATTGTATAGTAGTGGGCCATGCCTCCCATATGATATCTCTACAAGTGAGGGAGCCTAGTATGGGCACAGGAAGTGCCCGTAACAGACATGGCTGCTCCCAGAGCCTGGAAAATAATGGAGCAACTGGACATGAAACCAAGGGGGGTTAAGTGAGACCAACAGGATGCCAGAGGGGTAAGTGCACCCATAAGAACATATTCACCACAGTTCCCCTTTAATAATATCATTAAATATTTTTGTGGCAAAAGTGAACTCACCTTCTTCCTCATTAGCGGTAAATTCATCATCTTCCTCCTCATAGTCTTTGGACTGGGGAGCGGAGTCTGGTTCCTTTAAAATTAGACACATCAAAAAAAATAATGAAGCCAACAGCACAACTACAGTATTGCAGGAAACATAATATATACAGTGACAGAACAGAAAATCTTGCAGAAAAAAGCTAGACTGTACACTAAGTACCCAGTGCTACAAATACAAAGACACCAAGATGACTTTCATTGCAAGTAAACAACAGGGTCTTCTAAGTCAATACCCATCACACAAACCAGTAAAGGAACATTAGATAGATAACAGTGAGGAGAAAGGATTTAACCAAACATAGTACCTGTGTATCCTGATCTTGATCTAGTTCAAGAAAATCAGGCCCCAAACTTTGGAGTAGTTCCTCCAAAGGAAGTTCACTCTCCTTCTTTAAAAGCTCGATCTCTAGCCTCTGGGTCTCCGCATCATTCCCATCCTGACGTTCTTCTATCTCAATTGTCTCTTCATCATCTTCCTCTTCGTGAGGCAGAAAATCTCCATCTGTACATTGTAAGGAAAAAACAAACATCTTCATCTAATTCGTAAACTAAAAAAACGAAAAACTAAATGTTGTTTCTCCCAGTGTTTAGACATCAGTCAAGCAGTCACTGTGGAGAAAGCATTATCTAGCACCAGCTACCAAATCCAAGCCTACAAAACCAGACAAAGATCTGTTGTAAGTGCAAATTATTTGTTTTCCCGGCAAATGTTGATGGAATCGCAACTTTTGTCTCTCAAGAAATAACACAAACACACGTGCAGTTTATACAACTAATGCAATAAATTGTATATATTCTTTTGCAGACTTACCATCGTTTGCATATACAGATGGAGCAGGGCTGGTCCTCAAAGAATCTCCTTGGGAGGAACCAATGCAGGAGGAGCCCGACTTGCTAACAGGGAGTAGTGTTTCATTTAAGCTCTGGCTAAGGAGGTCTGAATATTTCTCTGTCTGACCCACAATGAAGTCCAACTGCAAGTCAAGCGCCTTTTTACGCCTCTCCTCTAGACGAGACTGTTGCTTAAACTGAACCACCTAAGGGAAAATAAAAACAGAATTACCGTTTATTCGTCCTAGCCCAATTTTTACCAAACTGAACCACTGCACAAATGAGCGACATCCAATGCCTGGTTAAATTGGAAAGAAAAAATGGATTTAATGTCAAGGGCGGAAATTCAATCTTCTCGTTTATTATATGTTGGAGGAATAGCATTTAACAAGAAAGCTGTCCCACAATGCACAAATAGGCGAGACCTGAGGCTGCATCAGCAATTCCATTAGGAGAACAGAGCTTTATAGAACATTGAAACTGAATGGCAACCTTGCCTTGAAAATAGGCTACATTAATTTAGGAGGAACAAAGCAATTGTGAATGATAAACCTCTACCCTCAAACTGAAAGAAAGTTGGAAAAATAAACTTTGTGGCACTAGAAGGGTTTATTAGACTGTCTCTCTCTGTGACAGGACAGCAAGAGAATGCGGTCAGTGTCGCAGAGAGTAAATGCTTTAGCACCTGCTACCAAATCCAAGCCTATATAGTGAGACAGGGATCTGTTATAAGTGCATATTCATGGCCCCCATCCTAAAAGCACTAAACGCAAATATATATTTAAAAATCCTTTTAGATATGTAAAAAGGCATTAACTGCTACAGAATCCCAGTGAGAACCCCCTCAGGCATAATTCTTACCTTCTCTACATTACTCCAGAACTGACGCACTTCCTTTGCGATGGTTGTTGCAATGCGCCTGAGCTTGGTCTGCTCTTCCCTGCGTGCCCTTTCTTCCTTTTGCTTTAGCTCCTCGTGGTGACGTGCAACCATCCGCACCACCTACGAAGAGAATATTGTTAAACGAATACCAAATTAGGAACCAATCTATTTGGCCATGCAATACAATGGATATATCCGTAGCTTATTTGTTTATTTAATAATCATGCCAACAACGGTCCAGGAAATATTTAGGACCTTCCCCAGAACAGTTCAAAATGGATTCTCAAACCCTGTCGTAGACTGCCATACAGAACTGAATGTGTGTCGATTGGGCACAGTGCAGTAAAATTCTGAATATCCACCAATCTGCTTTACCTTCCAAAAGTAGGGACCGCAACCACACTAACAACGAATGGTAACGCAACATTCTGAAATCGGAGCAAGCCCCTTTTGCGTTGCTCCAAAAACGAGTATCATCTCTGAACATTCCAGTCAATGGAGGAAGCAATTACATTTAATTGCTTTTTAAGGGACCTAGGTTTTGATAAAGGTAAACTTATCCATTACACACTTTCTTTCCAACCCTTCTGTAACAGCACTCCTGTTCACACTTATAAATAATTTGTTTGGCAATACACATTGGATTCCTGCCATATTGCAACTTTTCCAGAGATCAGACCTAAACTTCTAGAAAAGAGATTTAGGCTTAGAATACTTTTTCAACAAGACAACACTACATGGCACAATATTAATACTGTGTAAAGACCCTGGTGAAATAACCTTCATGACTAGACTCTTTTGGCAGGAAAGATCTGGAAACAGAGTAAAAAATAGAACAGCTTTTTTCATATCAAATCAAAAGATTTCAATTTGACTTTTTACAGATTCCATTTTAAAAGTGTGACGGGCTAATTATAGTCTATTTACTGTGTCCCCATTGACTAGAACATTTCTTACCTTTCTAGCCACCCCTCTCTTCCAACGTCGTTCCTGACAGAAGTCAGCAGAAAGCCACTGCATTTCTTCACATAGGTAGTCCCACAAAACTTTGGGACGGACTGGTTCAGGAACTTTGGAGAGTCGACGTGGTGTCCAAAAGCCTTCTTTGCGCAACTCCGCAATACGATTCTCAATCTCCGCTTCCTTTAAAAAAAAAAAAAAAATCATTCAATAGAATTCAGGTCTCCAGCAAAATAGGCTGTACCAACCCATATGAAGAAAGAATAAAAACAGAGCAAAGAAAGTATGAAATTGCAACATTTTACAAAACTCAACAAATACATCACAGGGTTGGATATGTACAGCTCTCAACACTAGTTTGCTGAACCCTTACCAACCTCTCATTAAAGGATAAGTACACCAACTATACAACTTGCTTTTAGTGGGTAGCTGTGGCTTTAAAAAAAAAAGGTGGTCTTTATTTATGTCCATCACGCTCCCTTGTAGTGGTTAAAGGTTGCTGTGCTTCTGCTGAAAGCAGCATCATGCAGTTGGCCTCAGTCTTCCAATCATTTACTCACACGCACGCCGGTGACATCACAGGTGCGAGCTAAAAAAATCAAGCAGACCTTGCGCCTTCCTTTCGCAGGTTTTGAAGGAGAGGAAGTTGCAGAGACTGCATGATTTTTAAGCTGGCGGGTGTGATAACGTCACCGACGCACATGCACAGCGCAAGTGTAAATGATCAGAGAACTGAGGCAACTGCATGATGCTGCTTTCAGAATCACATGGGGGGGTCCTCCTGACAAAGGAAGTTAAGAACAGCAACCTTTAACCACTGCAGGTAGGGTATGGGAGGGTGATAGACATAAAGACCACCACATTTTTTCTTAAAACCACAGCTACCCACTAACAAGTTGTATAGACAGTGTACTTATGCTTTAACCACCGCTTTGTACCTTGAACTTTTCTGTAAGCCAGCAAGACCACTATAATCTACTTTCAAAAATTCCCTCTCGCATCCTAATTTCTATAGATCTATAGAGCTGATTACACTAAACTATGATCATTTGACATACTCTAAATTATTAGCAAAGATATTGAGGTAGAGTTAAAGCTTCGTACACACTATTGATTATCTGCATGATGAACAGATAATTGAGATGTGTTATGATTGGCTGTCCGTCAGGTATCAAACTAACCGTGTGTAAAGATCTTTACCAATGTGTACACAATGGATCAAACAACAATTTACAATCTTGTTTGGTATGTTCAGGAAATCTTTACTGTGAGGCAAGTCATTTTTAAAATGAATGAACAGATATATATGGATAGCATCTGTGTGTTCAAGTCATTCCCACTCATGCTTTTAATCTGCAATTAAATGCTCCTGACCAAATCAAGGGCCTGATATGGTTACACAGCTTTCCATTATTAAGACACTCACATGTTTGGCCTGTTCAGCAATTTCAGACTGACTGTCCCATTTCTGTGCCCCTGATGAATCCTGCTGGAAGCCATCTATTCCATCATAAGAGGGAGAGCCACAAGCTGTGTCCCCCATTTCACCAGAAAGGTCAAAGGGGGACAGCTCGGCACTAGAGCCAGGAGACACAGGATTACTGCCCGTCATTTTGTCTGATGCCTATAAAAGCAGAGAATGAATATTATAGAAGTGAAATGATCATTACAGCCTTATGTATTGTAGCCTCCCGCTGCACATGGTTACATACATTAAAAGATATGGCAACAGTGTAAGAACCATGGATTGTAGACTTGTTTTTCCTTATCCATAAGAGTTTACCTGAAAACTAGCTCAAAATGTACAGAGGAGGTTGGGCAGCTGATGTCACACATTACAACTGTCATTACCACATCTGAGCTAAATTTGAGGTGCAAATCTTTAAAGGTCAAGCCCATCCCTCAAATGAAAATTTGTATATAGGGCAAACCTGCAATAGTTAAAAAGCTGAAATATATAAGAATGACCTGGAATGTATCTCCTCTAGACTGTAAGGTTACATCTGGACCTGGACACTTCTACCCTCTTACTGACCCATCACAGACCGACTAGTTATAATCCACTGACAACTTAGTTACAGATACTGATCGTCACCTTATGTCTCATCCCCATCTCCTCTAGACTGTAAGGTTACAATCTGGACGGACACTTCTACCCCTCTTACTGACCCATCACAGACGACTAGTTATAATCCACTGACAACTTAGTTACAGATACTGAGTCACCTTATGTCTCATCCCCATCTCCTCTAGACTGTAAGGTTACAATCTGGACCTGGACACTTTACCCCTCTTACTGACCATCACAGACCGACTAGTATAATCCACTGACAACTTAGTTACAGATACTGATCTGTCACCTTATGTCTCATCCCCATCTCCTCTAGACTGTAAGGTTACAATCTGGACCTGGACACTTCTACCCCTCTTACTGACCCATCACAGACCGACTAGTTATAATCCACTGACAACTAGTTCAGATATGATCGTCACCTTATGTCTCATCCCCCATCTCCTCTAGACTGTAAGGTTACAATCTGGACCTGGACACTTCTACCCCTCTTACTGACCCATCACAGACCACTAGATAATCCACTGACAACTTAGTTACAGATACTGATCTGCTTCACCTTATGTCTCATCCCCATCTCCTCTAGACTGTAAGGTTACAATCTGGACCTGGACACTTCTACCCCTCTTACTGACCCTCACAGACCACTAGTTATAATCCACTGACAACTTAGTTACAGATACTGATCTGTCACCTTATGTCTCATCCCCATCTCCTCTAGACTGTAAGGTTACAATCTGGACCTGGACACTTCTACCCCTCTTACTGACCCATCACAGACGACTAGTTATAATCCACTGCAACTTAGTTACAGATACTGATCTGTCACCTTATGTCTCATCCCCATCTCCTCTAGACTGTAAGGTTACAATCTGGACCTGGACACTTCTCTCTCTCTTACTGACCCATCACAGACCGACTAGTTATAATCCACTGACAACTTAGTTACAGATACTGATCTGTCACCTTATGTCATCCCTCTCCTCTAGACTGTAAGGTTACAATCTGGACCGGACACTTCTACCCCCTCTTACTGACCCATCACAGACCGACTAGTTATAATCCACTGACAACTTAGTTACAGATACTGATCTGTCACCTATGTCTCATCCCCATCTCCTCTAGACTGTAAGGTTACAATCTGGCCTGGACACTTCTACCCCTCTTACTGACCCATCACAGACCGACTAGTTATAATCCACTGAAACTTAGTTACAGTACTGATCTGTCACTTATGTCTCATCCCCATCTCCTCTAGACTGTAAGGTTACAATCTGGACCTGGACAATTCTCCCCTCTCTTACTGACCCATCACAGACCGACTAGTTATAATCCACTGACAACTTAGTTACAGATACTGATCTGTCACCTATGTCTCATCCCCATCTCCTCTAGACTGTAAGGTTACAATCTGGACCTGGACACTTCTACCCCTCTTAGACCCATCCAAGACCGACTAGTTATAATCCACTGACAACTTAGTTACAGATACTGATCTGTCACCTTATGTCTCATCCCCATCTCCTCTAGACTGTAAGGTTACAATCTGGACCTGGACACTTCTACCCCTTTAACTGACCCACCACAGACCGACTGTTATAATCCACTGACAACTTAGTTACAGATACTGATCTGTCACCTTATGTCTCATCCCCATCTCCTCTAGACTGTAAGGTTACAATCTGGACCTGGACACTCCTACCCCTCTTACTGACCCATCACAGACCGACTAGTTATAATCCACTGACAACTTAGTTACAGATACTGATCTGTCACTTATGTCTCATCCCCATCTCCTCTAGACTGTAAGGTTACAATCTGGACCTGGACACTTCTACCCCTCTTACTGACCCATCACAGACCGACTAGTTATAATCCACTGACAACTTAGTTACAGATACTGATCTGTCACCTTATGTCTCATCCCCATCTCCTCTAGACTGTAAGGTTACAATCTGGACCTGGACACTTCTACCCCTCTTACTGACCCATCACAGACCGACTAGTTATAATCCACTGACAACTTAGTTACAGATACTGATCTGTCAACTTATGTCTCATCCCCATCTCCTCTAGACTGTAAGGTTCAATCTGGACTGGACACTTCTACCCCTCTTACTGACCCATCACAGACCGACTAGTTATAATCCACTGACAACTTAGTTACAGATACTGATCTGTCACCTTATGTCTCATCCCCATCTCCTCTAGACTGTAAGGTTACAATCTGGACCTGGACACTTCTACCCCTCTTACTGACCCATCACAGACCGACTAGTTATAATCCACTGACAACTTAGTTACAGATACTGATCTGTCACCTTATGTCTCATCCCCATCTCCTCTAGACTGTAAGGTTACAATCTGGACCTGGACACTTCTAACCCCTCTTACTGACCCACACAGACCGACTAGTTATAATCCACTGACAACTTAGTTACAGATACTGATCTGTCACCTTATGTCTCATCCCCATCTCCTCTAGACTGTAAGGTTACAATCTGGACCTGGACACTTCTACCCTCTTACTGACCCATCACAGACCGACTAGTTATAATCCACTGACAACTTAGTTACAGATACTGATCTGTCACCTATGTCTCATCCATCTCCTCTAGACTGTAAGGTTACAATCTGGACCTGGACACTTCTACCCCTCTTACTGACCCATCACAGACCGACTAGTTATAACCACTGACAACTTAGTTACAGATATGATCTGTCACCTTATGTCTCATCCCATCTCCTCTAGACTGTAAGGTTACATCTGGACCTGGACACTTCTACCCCTCTTAGACCCATCACAGGCCGACTAGTTATAATCCACTGACAACTTAGTTACAGATACTGACTGTCACCTATGTCTCATCCCTACTCCTCTAGACTGTAAGGTTACAATCTGGACCTGGACACTTTACCCCTCTTACTGACCCATCACAGGCCGACTAGTTATAATCCACTGACAACTTAGTTACAGATACTGACTCGTCACCTTATGTCTCCATCCCATCTCCTCTAGACTGTAAGGTACAATCTGGACCTGGACACTTCTACCCTCTTACTGCCCATCACAGACCGACTAGTTATAATCCACTGAAACTTAGTTACAGATACTGATCTGTCACCTTATGTCTCATCCCCATCTCCTCTAGACTGTAAGGTTACAATCTGGACCTGGACACTTCTACCCCTCTTACTGACCCATCACGACCGACTAGTTATATTCCACTGACAACTTAGTTACAGATACTGATCTGTCACCTTATGTCTCATCCCACTCCTCTAGACTGTAAGGTTACAATTGGACCTGGACAACTTCTACCCCTTACTGACCCATACAGACCGACTAGTTATAATCCACTGACAACTTAGTTACAGATACTGATCTGTCACCTTATGCTCATCCCCATCTCCTCTAGACTGTAGGTTACAATCTGGACCTGGACACTTCTATACCCCTCTTACTGAACATCACAGCCGACTAATTATAATCCACTGACAACTTAGTTTACAGATACTGATCTGTCACCTTATGTCTCATCCCCATCTCCTCTAGACTGTAAGGTTACAATCTGGACCTGGACACTTCTACCCCTCTTACTGACCCATCACAGACCGACTAGTTATAATCCACTGACAACTTAGTTACAGCTACTGATCTGTCACCTTATGTCTCATCCCCATCTCCTCTAGACTGTAAGGTTACAATCTGGACCTGACACTTCTACCCCCTCTTACTGACCCATCACAGACCGACTAGTTATAATCCACTGACAACTTAGTTACAGATACTGATCTGTCACCTTATGTCTCATCCCCATCTCCTCTAGACTGTAAGGTTACAATCTGGACCTGGACACTTCTACCCCTCTTACTGACCAATCACAGACCGACTAGTTATAATCCACTGACAACTTAGTTACAGATACTGATCTGTCACCTTATGTCTCATCCCCATCTCCTCTAGACTGTAAGGTTACAATCTGGACCTGGACACTTCTACCCCTCTTACTGACCCATCACAAGACCGACTCGTTATCACCACTCCGATTTCACCTGACACATTTGTTCCTATGTTGTGACACGACTCTATTCATCCATACGTTCAGTCCCATCACAGACCGACTAGTTATAATCCACTGACAACTTAGTTACAGATACTGATCTGCTTCACCTTATGTCTCATCCCCATCTCCTCTAGACTGTAAGGTTACAATCTGGACCTGGACACTTCTACCCCTCTTACTGACCCATCACAGACCGACTAGTTATAATCCACTGACAACTTAGTTACAGATACTGATCTGCTTCACCTTATGTCTCATCCCCATCTCCTCCTAGACCTGTAAGGTTACATCGGGACCGGACACTTCTACCCCTCTTACTGACCCTCACAGACCGACTAGTTAAATCCACTGACAACTTAGTTACAGATACTGATCTGTCCACCTTATGTCTCATCCCCATCTCCTCTAGACTGTAAGGTTACAATCTGGACCTGGACACTTCTACCCCCCTTACTGACCCATCACAGACCGACTAGTTTATAATCCACTGACAACTTAGTTACAGATACTGACTGTCACCTAATGTCTCATCCCCATCTCCTCTAGACTGTAAGGTTACAATCTGGACCTGGACACTTCTACCCCTCTTACTGACCCATCACAGACCGACTAGTTATAATCCACTGACAACTTAGTTACAGATACTGATCTCGTCACCTTATGTCTCCATCCCCATCTCCTCTAGACTGTAAGGTTACAATCTGGACCTGGACACTTCTACCCCTCTTACTGACCCATCACAGACCGACTAGTTTAAATCCACTGACAACTTAGTTACAGATACTGATCTGTCACCTTATGTCTCATCCCCATCTCCTCTAGACTGTAAGGTTACAATCTGGACCTGGACACTTCTACCCCTCTTACTGACCCATCACAGACCGACTAGTTATAATCCACTGACAACTTAGTTACAGATACTGATCTGTCACCTTATGTCTCATCCCCATCTCCTCTAGACTGTAAGGTTACAATCTGGACTGGACACTTCTACCCCTCTTACTGACCCATCACAGACCGACTAGTTATAATCCACCTGACAACTTAGTTACAGATACTGATCTGTCACCTTATGTCTCATCCCTCCCTCTAGACTGTAAGGTTACAATCTGGACCTGGACACTTCTACCCCCTCTTACTGACCCATCACAGACCGACTAGTTATAATCCACTGACAACTTAGTTACAGATACTGATCTGTCACCTATGTCTCATCCCCATCTCCTCTAGACTGTAAGGTTACAATCTGGCCTGGACACTTCTACCCCTCTTACTGACCCATCACAGACCGACTATTATAATCCACTGACAACTTAGTTACAGATACTGATCTGTCACTTTATGTCTCATCCCCATCTCCTCTAGACTGTAAGGTTACAATCTGGACCTGGACACTTCTACCCCTCTCTTCCTGACCTCACACGACCGACTAGTTATAATCCACTGACAACGTTACAGATACTGATCTGTGTCACCTTATGTCTCATCCCTCTCCTCTAGACTGTAAGGTTACAATCTGGACCTGGACACTTCTACCCTACCCCTCTTACTGACCCATCACAGACCGACTAGTTATAATCCACTGACAACTTAGTTACAGATACTGATCTGTCACCTTATGTCTCATCATCCCCATCTCCTCTAGACTGTAAGGTTACAATCTGGACCTGGCACTTCTACCCCTCTTACTGACCCATCACAGACCGACTAGTTATAATCCACTGACAACTTAGTTACAGATACTGATCTGTCACCTTATGTCTCATCCCCATCTCCTCTAGACTGTAAGGTTACAATCTGGACCTGGACACTTCTACCCCTCTTACTGACCCATCACGACCGACTAGTTATAATCCACTGACAACTTAGTTACAGATCTGATCTGTCACCTTATGTCTCATCCCCATCTCCTCTAGACTGTAAGGTTACAATCTGGACCTGGACACTTCTACCCCTCTTACTGACCCATCACAGCCGACTAGTTATAATCCACTGACAACTTAGTTACAGATACTGATCTGTCACCTTATGTCCATCCCCCATCTCCTCTAGACTGTAAGGTTACAATCTGGACCTGGACACTTCTACCCTCTTACTGACCCATCACAGACCGACTAGTTATAATCCACTGACAACTTAGTTACAGATACTGATCTGTCACCTTATGTCTCATCCCCCATCTCCTCTAGACTGTAAGGTTACAATCTGGACCTGGACACTTCTATCACCCCTCTTACTGACCCATCACAGACCGACTAGTTATAATCCACTCAAACTTAGTTACAGATACTGATCTGTCACCTTATGTCTCATCCCCATCTCCTCTAGACTGTAGGTTACAATCTGGACCTGGACACTTCTACCCCTCTTACTGACCCATCACAGACCGACTAGTTATAATCCCACTGACAACTTAGTTCAGATACTGATCTGTCACCTTATGTCTCATCCCCATCTCCTCACTGTAAGGTTACAATCTGGACCTGGACACTTCTACCCCTCTTACTGACCCATCACAGACCGACTAGTTATAATCCACTGACAACTTAGTTACAGATACTGATCTGTCACCTTATGTCCCATCCCCATCTCCTCTAGACTGTAAGGTTACAATCTGGACCTGGACACTTCTACCCCTCTTACTGACCCATCACAGACCGACTAGTTATAATCCACTGACACTTAGTTACAGATACTGATCTGTCACCTTATGTCTCATCCCCATCTCCTCTAGACTGTAAGGTTACAATCTGGACCTGGACACTTCTACCCCTCTTACTGACCCATCACAGACCGACTAGTTATAATCCACTGACAACTTAGTTACAGATACTGATCTGTCACCTTATGTCTCATCCCCATCTCCTCTAGACTGTAAGGTTACAATCTGGCCTGGACACTCTACCTCTCTACCCCTCTTACTGACCCATCACAGACCGACTAGTTATAATCCACTGACAACTTAGTTACAGATACTGATCTGTCACCTTATGTCTCCATCCCATCTCCTCTAGACTGTAAGGTTACAATCTGGACCTGGACACTTCTACCCCTCTCCTTACTGACCCATCACAGACCGACTTAGTTATAATCCACTGACAACTTAGTTACAGATCTGACCTGTCACCTTATTTCTCATCCCCATCTCCTCTAGACTGTAAGGTTACAATCTGGACCTGGACACTTCTACCCCTCTTACTGACCCATCACAGACCGACTAGTTATAATCCACTGACAACTTAGTTACAGATACTGATCTGTCACCTTATGTCTCATCCCATCTCCTCTAGACTGTAAGGTTACAATCTGGACCTGGACACTTCTACCCCTCTTACTGACCCATCACAGACCGACTAGTTATATATCCACTGACAACTTAGTTACAGATACTGATCTGTCACCTTATGTCTCATCCCCCTCTCCTATGACTGTAAGGTTACAATCTGGACCTGGACACTTCTACTCCTCTACCTCTTACTGACCCATCACAGACCGACTAGTTATAATCCACTGACAACTTAGTTACAGATACTGATCTGTCACCTTATGTCTCATCCCCATCTCCTCTAGACTGTAAGTTACAATCTGGACCTGGACTCACTCTCTACCCCTCTTACTGACCCATCACAGACCGACTAGTTATAATCCACTGACAACTTAGTTACAGATACTGATCTGTCACCTTATGTCTCATCCCCATCTCCTCTAGACTGTAAGGTTACAATCTGGACCTGGACACTTCTACCCCTCTTACTGACCCATCACAGACCGACTAGTTATAATCCACTGACAACTTAGTTACAGATACTGATCTGTCACCTTATGTCTCATCCCCATCTCCTCTAGACTGTAAGGTTACAATCTGGACCTGGACACTTCAACCCCCCCTCTTACTGACCCATCACAGACCGACTAGTTATATCCCTGACAACTTAGTTACAGATACTGATTCTGTCACCTTATGTCTCATCCCCATCTCCTCTAGACTGTAAGGTTACAATCGGACCTGGACTACTTCTACCCCTCTTACTGACCCATCACAGACCGACTAGTTATAATCCACTGACAACTTAGTTCAGTACTGATCTGTCACCTTATGTCCTCATCCCCATCTCCTCTAGACTGTAAGGTTACAATCTGGACCTGGACACTCTCTACCCCCTCTTACTGACCCATCACAGACCGCCTAGTTATAACCACTGACAACTTAGTTACAGATACTGATCTGTCACCTTATGTCTCATCCCCATCTCCTCTAGACTGTAATTACAATCTGGACCTGGACACTCTCCCCTCTTACTGACCCATCACAGACCGACTAGTTATAATCCACTGACAACTTAGTTACAGATACTGATCTGTCACCTTATGTCTCATCCCCATCTCCTCTAGACTGTAAGGTTACAATCTGGACCTGGACACTTCTACCCCTCTTACTGACCCATCACAGACCGACAGTTATAATCCACTGACAACTTAGTTACAGATACTGACTCTGTCACCTTATGTCTCATCCCCATCTCCTCTAGACTGTAAGGTTACAATCTGGACCTGGACACTTCTACCCCTCTTACTGACCCATCACAGACCGACAGTTATAATCCACTGACAACTTAGTTACAGATACTGATCTGTCACCTTATGTCCATCCCCATCTCCTCTAGACGTAAGGTTACAATCTGGACCTGGACACTTCTAACCCCTCTTCCTGACCCATCCCAGACCGACTAGTTATAATCCACTGACACATTAGTTACAGATACTGATCTGTCACCTTATGTCTCATCCCCATCTCCTCTAGACTGTAGGGTTACAATCTGGACCTGGACACTTCTACCCCTCTTACTGACCCATCACAGACCGACTAGTTATAATCCACTGACAACTTAGTTACAGATACTGATCTGTCACCTTATGTCTCATCCCCATCTCCTCTAGACTGTAAGGTTACAATCTGGACCTGGACACTTCTACCCCTCTTACTGACCCATCACAGACCGACTAGTTATAATCCACTGACAACTTAGTTACAGATACTGATCTGTCACCTTATGTCTCATCCCCATCTCCTCTAGACTGTAAGGTTACAATCTGGACCTGGACACTTCTAACCCCTCTCTTACTGACCCATCACGACGACTAGTTATAATCCCTGACAACTTAGTTACAGATACTGATCTGTCACCTTATGTCTCATCCCCTCTCCTCTAGACTGTAAGGTTACAATCTGGACCTGGACACTTCTACCCCTCAGACCCCACTCACAGACCGACTAGTTATAATCCCTGACACTTAGTTAAATACTGACTTTCACCTTATGTCTCATCCCCATCTCCTCTAGACTGTAGGTTACAATCTGGACCTGGACACTTCTACCCCTCTTACTGACCCATCACAGACCGACTAGTTATAATCCACTGACAACTTAGTTACGTATGATCTGTCACCTTATGTCTCATCCCCATCTCCTCTAGACTGTAAGGTTACAATCGGACTGGACACTTCTACCCCTCTTACTGACCCATCACAGACCGACTAGTTATAATCCACTGACAACTTAGTTACAGTAGAGCTGTCACCTTATGTCTCATCCCCATCTCCTCTAGACTGTAGGTTACAATCTGGACCTGGACACTTCTACCCCTCTTACTGACCCATCACAGACCGACTAGTTATAATCCACTGACAACTTAGTTACAGATACTGATCTGTCACCTTATGTCTCATCCCCATCTCCTCTAGACTGTAGGTTACAATCGGCCTGGACACTTCTACCCCTCTTACTGACCCATCACAGACCGACTAGTTATAACCCCTGACAACTTAGTTACAGATACTGATCTGCTTCACCTTATGTCTCATCCCCATCTCCTCTAACTGTAAGGTTACAATCTGGACCTGGACACTTCTACCCTCTTACTGACCCATCACAGACCGACTAGTTATAATCCACTGACAACTTAGTTACAGATACTGATCTGTTCACCTTATGTCTCATCCCCCATCTCCTCTAGACTGTAAGGTTACAATCTGGACCTGGACCCTTCTACCCCTCTTACTGACCCATCCAGACCGACTATTTATAATCCACTGACAACTTGTTACAGATACTGATCTGCACCTTATGTCTCATCCCCATCTCCTCTAGACTGTAAGGTTACAATCGGACCTGGACACTTCTACCCCTCTTACTGACCCATCCAGACGACTAGTTATAATCCACTACAACTTAGTTACAGATACTGATCTGTCACCTTATGTCTCATCCCCTCTCCTCTAACTGTAAGGTTACAATCTGGACCTGGACACTTCTCACCCCTCTTACTGACCCATCACAGACCGACTAGTTATAATCCACTACAACTTAGTTACAGATACTGATCTGTCACCTTATGTCTCATCCCCATCTCCTCTAGACTGTAAGGTTACAATCTGGACCTGGACACTCTACTCCCCCCTCTTACTGACCCATCACAGACCGACTAGTTATAAATCCCTGACAACTTAGTTACAGATACTGATCTGTCACCTTATTCTCATCCCCATCTCCTCTAGACTGTAAGGTTACAATCTGGACCTGGACACTTCTACCCCTCTTACTGACCCATCACAGACCGACTAGTTATAATCCACTGACAACTTAGTTACAGATACTGACTGTCACCTTATTGTCTCATCCCATCTCCTCTAGACTGTAAGGTTCAATCTGGACCTGGACACTTCTACCCCTCTTACTGACCCATCACAGACCGACTAGTTATAATCCACGACAACTTAGTTACAGATACTGATCTGTCACCTTATGTCTCATCCCCATCCCTCAGACTGTAAGGTTCAATCTGGACCTGGACCCTTCTACCCCTCTTACTGACCCATCACAGACCGACTAGTTATAATCCACGACACTTATTTACAGATACTGATCTGTCACCTTATGTCTCATCCCCATCTCCCTAGACTGTAAGGTAATCTGGACCTGCACTCTTCTACCCCTCTTACTGACCCACACAGACCGATACTAGTTATAATCCACTGACAACTTAGTTACAGATACTGATCTGCTCACCTTATCTCATCCCATCATCCTCTAGACTGTAAGGTTACAATCTGGACCTGGACACTTCTACCCCTCTTACTGACCCATCACAGACCGACTAGTTATAATCCACTGACAACTTAGTTACAGATACTGATCTGTCACCTTATGTCTCATCCCCATCTCCTCTACTGTAAGGTTACAATCTGGACCTGGACACTTCTACCCCCTCTTACTGACCCATCCCAGCAGACCGACTAGTTATAATCCACTGACAACTTGTTACAGATACTGATCTGTCACCTTATGTCTCTCACCCCATCTCCTCTAGACTGTAAGGTTACAACTGGACCGTGGACACTTCTACCCCTCTTACTGACCCATCACAGACGACTAGTTATAATCCACTGACAACTTAGTTCAGCTACTGATCTGTCACCTTATGTCTCATCCCCATCTCCTCTAGACTGTAAGGTTACAAATCTGGACCTGGACACTTCTACCCCCTTACTGACCCATCACAGACCGACTAGTTTATAATCCACTGACAACTTAGTTACAGATACTGATCTGTCACCTTTGTCTCATCCCCATCCTCTAGACTGTAAGGTTACAATCTGACCTGGACACTTCTACCCTCTCTTACTGACCCATCACAGACCGACTAGTTTATAATCCACTGACAACTTAGTTCAGATACTGATCTGTCACCTTATGTCTCATCCCCATCTCCTCTAGACTGTAAGGTTACAATCTGGACCTGGACACTTCTACCACCCCTCTTACTGACCCATCACAGCACGACTAGTTTAATCCACTGACAACTTAGTTAACGATATGATCGGCCCTGTCACTCTTATGTCTCAATTCCCCTCTCCTCTAGACCGGATAGACTCTCGGGCAGGACTCCCCTCCATCCTAGTTGTTAGCAGCGTAATGCTGTACTTACCACACTGAATGGTGCTGGACCAGCATTTACCATTTTTTGCATCTTTGTATTACTTGCACTACCCTTGTATGTAACATGTATGTTTTCCTTGACAGTAAAGCGCCACGGAAGATGTTGGCGCTATATAAATCCACAATAATAATAATAATAATAATATCCTTATAATTTACAGTTGGGGTGCATTATTCACTATATAATTTACAGTAGGAGATACATTGTATGATATCCTTATAATTTACATTTGGGGGCGCATTATCCACTATATAATATATAGATCTGTATAAAGTGCCATTCCCCACCAGACATATTGACTGACAGGGGACAATACATTTCATTAAACTAACAGACTGCAGCTGATAAACTTCACTGGTCATTGCAGCGCCCCCTAGCGTCCTACTGTGGAATGACACCCAGCACCAGGTAATCAGATGGTCCCAGTGTTAACACAGTGTTTATAAATAGTGCAGATCGTTCCCCCACCGATCAACCTCGACCAACATCCCAATGTCCCACCAACAACCTCAACCTCAGTCCACCCACCTCCAGCAGCACTAGGAGACTCCAGCACTGCCTGCACCGGAAGCAGAAACCCGGACTTCCTGTTGATGATGCGGAAGGACGCTGATTGGTTATTAATAATGTACACAGATTAGCTGATTGGCTAAGGGCTAGTGTGCTGTGTGCTGTAATTCACTTTCCCTATGAGTGTGTCGACATTGTCGTACGTACAGACAATAATGAGTGTTGTGGGGATTATTGATATAATTATTATTATTATTATCAGTGTTAATATTATTATTATCATTGGTTATATTGTTATAATTATTATTATAATCATTGGTTATATTGTTATTATAATTATTATTATTATCATTGGTTATATTATTGTTATAGAAACAAAAATTTTCTATTTTATCATGTTGTTCATATTATTGTTAGAATTATTAATATTATTATTATCATTGGTTTATTAGTGTTAGCTTTTATATTATTATTATCATTGGTTATATTTTTGTTAGAATTATAATATTATTATGCATTGGTATATATTGGTAGATTTTAATAATATGTATCTCTTATCATTGGTTAATTATTGTTTAGAATGATTAATCTAGATTTATCATTGGTTATAATATTATTGTTTAGAATTATTAATATTAATTATTCTCCTTGGTTATATTCATGTGTTAGAATTCTTTCATTTGATTAGTCTCATTTGGTTTATATTATTGTTAGAATTATTAATATATTTATTCTTCATTGTTTTTTTGTTTATATTATTGTCCTAGAATTATTAGATTATTTATTAATCATTGGTTATATTATTGTTAGAATTAGTACTTTATTATTTCATTGGTGTTATCTTATTTTAAGAATTAATTAATATTATTATTATCATTGGGTTTAATTTATTGTTAGAATTATTAATTTATTCTTCTCATTGGATTATCATTATTGTTAGAATTACTTTATATAATAGAATTAATTATAATATATTAATATTATTATTATACACATTGTTGATAATATTTTTAAAATGATTAATATTATTATTCTCATTGGTTATATTGTTATATGTATTAAAGATCATTATCTTTATATATTATCATTGGTTATATTATTGTTAGAATTATAATATTCATTTTATCATTAGGTTATAATAATATTCGTTAGAATTATTAATATTAATTATGTATCATTGGTTATATTATTGTGATAGACTTTTAAATATTATATCATTGGTTATATTATTGTTAGAATTTATTATATTATTATTATCATTGGTTATATTATTGTTTAGAATTATTAATATTCTTAGTATCACATTGGTTCTATATATTGTTAGAATTATTTAATATTATTATTATCATTGGTTATATAATTGTTAGAATTATTAATATTATATTATCATTCGGTTATATTATTGTTAGAATTATCTATTTTAATTATCATTGGTTATATTTATTGTTAGATTATATATTTTATTCATTGGTTTATATTGTTTAGAAATTATTAATATTATTATCATTGGTTATATTATTGTTGAATTATTAATATTTATTATCATTGGTTTTTTATTGTTTAGATATTATTAATATTATTATTATCATTGGTTATATTTCTTGTTAGAATTATTAATATTATTATATATACCATTGGTTTATTATGTGTTAGAATTATTAATATTATTATTCTCATTGTGTTATATTATTTTTAGAATTATTAATATTATTATTATCATTGGTTTATATTATTGTTAGAATTTATTAATATTATTATTCTCATTGGTTTATTTATTTGTTTAGAATTATTAATATTATATTCTCATTGGTTATATTATTGTTAGAATTATTAATTATAGTTATCATTGGTTTATATTATTGTTAGAATTATTAATAATTTTATTATTATTCATTGGTTGATATTATTATTATCTATGGTTATATTTTTTCGAATTATTAATAATATATTCTCATTGGTTATATTATTGTTAGAATTAATTAATATTATTATAATTAGCTTCTATTATTAATATTAATTATTTATTTTATCATTGGTTAATTAAAACAAAAAAAATTAATATTATATTCTAATTATTGTTAGAATTATTAATATTATTATTTCTCATTGGTTTATATTATGTTAGAAATTATTAATTATTATTATTATACATTGGTTATATTATCTGTTAGAAATTATTACATATTATTATTCTCATTGGTTATATTATTGTTTAGAATTATTAATATATATTACATTGGTTTATATTATTGTTAGAATTACAATTATTATTATTATCATTGGCTATATTATTGTTTAGAATTATTAATGATCTAACAACGCCCCGTTAAGATTTGGGCTTGAAACTGTTCGTCGTTACATACTTTGTGGTTATTCAATAATATTGGTTTATTTCACTTTTATTAGATGATAATCCCAGGATGCTCAGTCTTTCATGTTATTGGAACCTTCCTAACTAAGCTCGGAGCACCCGGTTGGAGACATGATCCCTCTCATGTTAATACAGATATATATTATATATATATAGCATCTAGTCAGCGTCGCACCCTTCCACTCGTTACACGCCCGGGTGCCCTCCAATCATACGATACGCACAAATCGCTGCTCGGTCTTAATAAAACATAAACTTTATTGAAGCATGTTAAAAAATGCTTTCGGAACATTAAACCCCCAAAAATAAGTATGTTTCCATTCGTCTCTATATTCCCAGGGAGGTGATGAACGCTTATTCTTCACCTCCCTGTGAATAATAGGACAGCTCGGTGGGACGGAACTTACCTTACCCCTTACACCCTCTCGCTCCACTTGAGCCGCTCCTGCACAAAGCATGTTCTGTCCCTCATCTGCGCGTCCCTAACCCCCTTTTGTATTGCGCGCGGGACAGAGCGGCTGCGAGTGGAGCGGCGGTAAGGTAAGTTCCAGGTCCCCCGAGGCCTATTATTCACAGGAGGAATAATAGCGTTCTCATCTCCCTGTGAATAATAGAAACGAATGAACATATTTATTTTTGGTGGCTTTTAGCGGAGTTTACAGGTCCTTTAAATACATCAACGCGTTTCGGCTTTAGAGACAGCCGTCCTCAGGATGTGACGCAGTATTAATGAGTCCCCAGAGGTCATCATAGTCCTCTAGGTTTTCCTCAAAACAGTAATTGCCGCCACAGTTAGGGGGGCACTATCAATTATTTTGGCCAGTCCCAACTAGGCTGCGATAGATGTCCGATTGCATCACCCGGTGCCGGTCCATGTTCACAGGCAAGGACGTTGCCCATCCACATATTGGACGTAGAATATCCATCATACAGAGGTTCTCCCATGAGAGCAGGTGTATAATTTACTTTCATAGTTTGCCCCTGTGGTTATACTATAAACATTGGGCAAGACTAAACATCTTCAAGGACCAATGGGTTCCCATCGTTCCTCGGTCAGGCAACTCTTACAACGAAATCTGTGACATCTATTACAAATTTTGGCGACTTGTCGGTTGCCGTCGACATTTTAGGGAAATGGCCCATCCATTGTCGTCCCTTAATGCGTGATTTTTGACGGGTTGACCGCACGTGGACATTCATCAAATATGATTATGAACCAAGTGCTGCTACAGAAGGAAGCTCGATGGATACATGGACTTTGGGACTTTTATTGAATGAGCAATTCTCATTACTTGTTTCTTGTGTAACAGTAGGTTTGACAGCTAGCTTTGTCTTTTCCTTACCTTATGTGTGTGGGAAACACTCTCGCTGCTGCTTTATATGCTATGGCAACATTGTATTTGTTTATGTGGCATTGGTATCCAATGTTCCCTCTGTTTCCTGATTTATATGCAATGTGATATTTTGTAGCTGGTTGTTACAGCTTCTATGGGATTTTTTTGTGCATAATGGTTTGTTATACTGATCTTTTTACTGTTTTTATGGTGTATATTGTCCCTTACACAGTGAGTTGGTGGTGTCAGGTTAATAAAGAGGTGTCACACACATAGTGCTTCACATCCTGAGGACGGCTTGTCTCTGAGCCGAAACGCGTTGATGTTAGAGCGTTTTTAACATGCTTCAATAACGTTTGTTTTATTAAGACCTGTGAGTGCATCCGCTATTTGTGGCAGTATATATATATATATAGGATGACTGTACGGACAATATATCTGTATATATTATAATAGTCGCCCGATAGCATTTCCAAATCAGCCTGTTCCTGTCCCCTTTCCTAAAGGTTGTAGTAAGACTGACATATTGAAACATGACTTTTAACAACATGGTGTTAACTCCTAATAATAATAATAACTAAAATAAAATATCCTACCCTAATATCCTAAATAATAATAAATAAATAATAAGAACTAATAATATATAAATAATAATATAATCTAGTAATAATAATAATAATAAAATAATAAGTAATATAATAATACATAATATATTACTATCATATAAATAAAATATAATAATAGTACTATAATAATAATAATATACAATAATACCATGTATAATACCCATACTATATAAGCAAGTTGCTCGAACACATGGGAATCTTACACCCCCATTCATACACTGTCAATGAGGCACATATTGTTTAATGTAGGTGATGCTTCTTAACCATCCATTCAGTAAGGCTGAGGCCCCCATACACGCACTAAATGCGCACGCAATCGATTTTCTGTGCGTTGTCGCGTGTTGTTGTTCACACCGGTTGCGCCTGCATTTTTGTAATTTAAAATTATAGAAACGCATGGTTGCACGCAAAACGCACGTGCAAGCTCGCGCGCATCGGAAATGACTGATTTTTTTGCATTCCCACGATTTCCATTTTAAACCAAAACCGCGTTAGTGTGGCCTAGCCCATATCGTATTATATAGCAGGTGCTGGCAATGAGGATAATTCCACAGCAGAGACACGTTACAATACACCTACTCTGTCGTGTAATTGGCTGGGGTGAAAGGCTGAAAATGCGAATTTTATGCGTCCCGATTTACGTATCTCACGCACAGCGCACTAGTTGGCCCCGTCATCGGATCGCAATTAAAATCGCTTAGTGTGGCATTACAACCAATTTCCCCTATTGAGGATTGCCAAGGGTGAGTGTAACCTTCATATACAGACAGACAAATCCCTGACACACACACACAATGACCTGTGCACTGTAATCTCAGTCATGGACATATCCCAATATTCCATTATTATTATTATTTCGTTATTATCTAGTACTATCATCTTGTTCTCCATTCTTGTTGCTGTTTCTTTTACCAAAGGGATTCCTGTAATGGCGTGATGTAATACGAGCACATATATATGTGTAGCGCAGTCATATTATATGGAGCGCATGATTGTGATACATCTCACACAGTGATGTAATACGGAGTGCAGTGATATAATATGGAGTGCAGTTGATATAATATGATGCACAGTGGTGTAATATGGAGTGCAGTATATAATACGGAGCACAGTGGTGTAATATGTGCATGATGTAATACGGAGCACAGTGGGTAATACGGAGGCAGTAATGTAATACGGAGCACAGTGGTGTAAAATGGAGTGCAGTGAGGTAATACGGAGCACAGTGGTGTATACGACGGATGCATAATGTAATACGGAGCCATGGTGTATATGGAGTGCAGTGATGTAATACGGAGCACAGTGGTGTAATCACGGAGTGCAGTATGTTAATAGCGGAGCACAGTGGTGTAATAATGGAGTGCAGTGATGTAATACGGAGCACAGTGGTGTAATATGGAGTGCAGTAAGTAATACGGAGTCACAGTGGTGTAATACGGAGTGCAGTAATGTAATACGGAGCACAGTGGTGTAATATGGAGTGCAGTGAGGTAATCACGGAGCACGTGGTGTAATATGGAGGCGTGAGGTAATACAGCACAGTGGTGTAATATGAGTCACAGTGATGTATACGGAGCACACTAACCTTTCTCACGTTTACGCACAGTTGATTATACGAGTGCGTGATATAATATGGAGTTGCGTGATATAATCTGGAGCACAGTGGTGTAATATGGAGTGCAGTGATATACATACAGAGAACATTTTATATGGAGAGCAATGATCTAATATGAATGCAGTGAGTGTAATACGAGACACAGTGATGTAATTGGAGTGCAGTGGTGTAATAATGAAGCACAGTGGTGTAATATGGATGTCCTGATATAAAACAGAGCACATTTTATATGGAGGCGTCAATTCTAATTATGGAATGCAGTGATATAATAAACGGACACATGTTGGTAATATGGAGTGCAGTGATATATATGGAGCACATTTTATATGGAGCGTAATGGTGTAATATGAGTGCAGTTATATAATCTGAGCACAGTGGTTAATATGGAGTGCAGTTGTGAATATAGAGCACAGTGGTGTAATATATATAATATATAATAGTGCAGTTATGTAATACAGAGCACATTTTATATGGAGCGCAATTATGAAATAATGGAGTGCAGTGTGTAATAGGAGCACAGTGGTGAATATGGAGTGATGCGTGTATAATACGATGCACAGTGGTGCAATATTGAGTGCAGTGATGTAATACGGAGCACAGTGGTGTAATACGGAGCACAGTGGTGTAATATGAGTGCGTGGTTGAATATGGAGCACAGTGGTGTAATATAAAGTGCAGTTTATGTAAACAGAGCACCTATTTATTATGATGGAGCGCAATTATGAATAATGAGTGCAGTGGTGTAATAGGAGCACAGAGTGTATATGGAGTGGCAGGTGATTAATCGGAGCACAGTGGTAATATGGAGTGCAGTGATGTAATATAACGAGCACAGTGGTGTAATACGGAGCACAGTGGTGTAATATGGATGTGTCAGTGGTTGTAATATGAGCACAGTGGTGTAAGTAAAGTGCAAGTGATGTAATACAGAGCACATGTTTATATGGAGCGCAATTAGTATAATGAATGCAGTGGTGTAATGGAGCACAGTAGTGTAATATGGAGTGCAGTGATGTAATACTGAGCACAGTGGTTATATGGAGTGCAGTGTGTAATACGGAGCCAGTGGGGTAATACGGAGCACAGTGGTGTAATATGGAGTTGCATGTAATAATACGGAGCCACATTTAGTATGGTAGTTGTAATATGGAGTGCAGTTATATAATACGGAGCCAGTGGTGTAATATGGAGTGCAGTGATGTAATATGGAGTGCAGTGGTGTAATATGGAGCACAGTGGTGTAATATGGAGTGCAGTGATGTAATACGGAGCACAGTGATGTAATATGGAGTGCAGTGGTGTAATATGGAGCACAGTGGTGTAATATGAAGTGCAGTTATGTAATACAGAGCCCATTTTATATGGAGCGCAATATGTAAAGAGGGCAGTGGTAATAGAGCACAGTGGTGTAATATGGAGTGCAGTGATTATACGGAGCCAGTGATGTAATCTGGAGCAGTGTGTAATATGGGAGCAAGTGGTGTAAATGAAGTGCAGTTATGTAACAGAGCCCATTGCGCTTTATGTAATAAGGAGTGCAGTGGGTAATAGGGAGCACGTGGTGAATATGAGTGCAGTGATTTAATGGACAAGTTGTAATGGAGTGCATGAGGTATACGGAGGCACAGTGGTATGGAGTCAGTATGAATCGACAAGTGGTAATAGGATGCAGTGAGTTCGGAGCCATGGTAGGCTGTATACGTGAATAATGCAGGGATCGGGCTTTGTTGCATATTATCGACCCCAACAGTTTTTCACACGTTTACTGCACAAGATTTTTCTTTCGATTTTAAATAACATGAAATCGCAGAAACGTATCCGAAGTAACCGGCAAATAGAATATAAAAACGAGTGGAACATGGCAAGAAGCATATAACCCTTGAAAAAAAAAAGCCACCGGAAGTGGCGAAACGCGTTGGGACCCTACGGAACACCATCCAAAGCTGGATTTGAACATTACCTGGTAAAGGATTATAGACTGAGCACAATAAGGTGGCTTATTAAGGACTGATAATGCTTATTTTGCACAGGTGAACACCCGGTTGCTGCTAAAGACTGATTGCTCCAGTTAGATCAACGCCTATTGCTGCTAAAGACTTTTATATTGCTTGTATTCAGGGGTGTTCCTAGGTTTTTGACACCTGAAAAAACATTTAAATGCCGCCTATCGGCAGACGGGGTCGGCACATGAAGCAAGGCATGGCTTCATCAGGGACATAGGTGAGGCTTGTGGAGTGGGTATGGTGGACTGACTAACACTGACTGGTGAACTGGAGGGCTGACTAACACGACTGGTGAACTGAGGCTGGACTAACACTGACTGGTGAACTGGAGGGCTGACTAACCACTGATTGGTGGACTTATTGAAATGCGGTATTGTAGGGAGCAGGATTTTTTCTTAACTGAACCTTTTAAGTTGTCTGCAGGGGCGCGCCCTGAGCAAATTTTCAGTTTGCTTCATGGTAGGGGCAACCCCTGCTTGTAATCGCTTTTATCATTTTCTCTGCACCATTTTGCACTGTTTTGCACTTTCTTCACTGAAAATAAAAGGACACAGTGTGACACAGCGTGAAGGGACTTTTTGCAGCACTCTCCATACTACTCAGCCCAATTCACAGCGCAAGGGAGGACTACTATAAGGGCACGGCCCACGCAAAGCAATCGCATGCGATTTCATTTGCGATTTCGTTGCCTTTGCGCCTGCGTTTTTTTCATTAGCTATTAAAAATGCATGGCAATTTCGATTTAAAATGCAGAACGCAAATCACAATCGCAACGCAACCCGAAACACGCGCGTTGCCGTGTTTTACAACGATATTAAAAAAACGCAAGCGCAAACGCAAAAAAAGCGCCTAGCCCTAAATGAATGTTTTATAATCAGCGTTTGTCCGCTTCCACGCTTGAATCTTGTGTAATCGCAGCGCGTGCAGTGTGGCCTCCTGGATTGAGATGTGCACCTGAGAAATGGCCATAGGCCACACTAACGCGTTTTTCACAAACTTCCTCCGCACAAGATTTCGCTTCGATTTTAAATAACATGAAAATCGCGGAAAGTGTCCGTTTGGTAACGCATTTTTTTTGCCCTATCGCAGCGTTTCCATAAACAGAATGGTAAATCGCACACGCAATTCCATGCGACAACCATGCTCAATTCTGGTGCGTTGCAGCGTGGCGCCGGCCTTACTGATTGCAACTCAGTGGGCAGTTCTGACAGGATTGCAGGCAGTCCATGTTAACGTAGACTGTCCTTCCCATACATCATCTCGACATAAAGGTTACGTTAACCCTCCTTTTCCTTCCGTCACAGGACTTAGTAATTAGTTTAGAGTATTCTATTCACCATGTTCCAAAAGCAAAAAGGACTGTACGTCTCTTTTAATTGGTTGGGCTCTCCCCATGTTTTAAATGTATTAAAACAGATAAATGATTTTTAGAAGACAATTAGACCATTGGGACCAATACACAGTTCGCTATTGACCTTGCTCTGTAAATATTTCTTGGGAAATATCCCGCTGGTTTATTTAAAGGGAATTTAAAGTTCTGCAATCATGTTTGGCTAATGTGATTGGACGTTTAGGATCGAACGTGCGGGAAGGATTATTTCTCACAGGGAGGTTTGGTGGATCTGACCCCTGGACGGTTTGGAGCAGATATAAACCCAGACAGACATAAGACTTCCGTCCTCACTTATGACACTGCTGGGAGCTACCATGCAGATTTCCACAGAGCAGCAGCCTGGTAACTGCAATGGCCAAATACTGCACCGCAGTTAGAACAATGAGAACAAACAGTCATGTTCCCCACTTCCTCGCGCGATGTGCCTACTGACAGCAGAGATGGCGCTGCCACCATGGTACCGGAGACCTGTATGAACATTACATCAAGCTGAAATCTATCAGGACAGTCTGGACATGGACCCTCCCAGCGAATGAGGGGCAGATGTCGCATGCGATGCAGACAATGAAACTCTCTTCTACTATCACCTAACAGAGCTGTTCACCATCCTCCACCGGCTCACCAAACAAACTCAGGTCCTGACCAGCAAGTATAAGGATCTAATTGGCAGCGCCCAAGGAGCAAATGGAGCATAAATGGCATCACCCAGACCAGCGAATCGTATTGGCGGACATCCTCCCATCATTGTTCCACCACCAGGTTTTCCAGAGACTGAAAAGAGGGAGTGAAGGATGTGAAAATAAAAGTTTAACCTGCTATGTCTGGAATAACTTTATTTTGTAGTAACAGTTACGGAGAACATCCTTACAGCAATGTATTATTAATATATATTATGGCAAGGTGACCTTTACTTTATCATGTTTATCTTTTATATCCATTGCAGCCTTATTATTAGAACTAGAGCTAAAATGTAATGCATGTGGACAGATTCTACAACTCCCTACACAAACATGGTAGCATGGGCATGTGGAACAGTTCTACAGCTCCCTACACAAACATGTAAGCACTGGGCATGTGGACAGATTCTACAGCTCCCTCACAAACATGTAAGCATGGGCATGTGGACAGATTCTACAGCTCCCTACACATACATGTAAGCATGGGCATGTGGACAGATTCTACAGCTCCTCACAAATATGTAAGCATGGCATGTGGACAGATTCTACAGCTCCCTACACAAACTGTAAGCATGGGAATGTGGGACAGATTCTACAGCCGCCCTACACATACATGTAAGCATGGGCATGGTGGACGAATTCTACAGCTCCCTACACATACATGTAAGCATTGGGGCAGTGGACAGATTCTACAGCTCCCTACATACAATGTAAGCATGGGCATGTGGACAGAATTCTACAGCTCCCTACACGTACGATGTTAAGCTCTACTGGAGCAAATGTGGACAATTCTACAGCTCCCTACACAACTGTAGCATGGGCATGTGGACAGATTCTACAGCTACCCTACACATCAATGTAAGCAGGGCATGTGGACGATTCTACAGCTCCCTACACTACATGTAAGCGGCGGGCAATGTGACAGATTTTCTAAACAGCTCCCTACACAAACATGTAAGCGGTGGGCATGTGGACAGATTCTACAGCTCCCTAACACAACATGTAAGCAGTGGGCATGTGGACAGATTCTACAGCTCCCTACACAAACATGTAAGCTTGGCATGTGGACAGATTTCTACAGCTCCCCTACACAACTGTAAGCTGGGCATGTGGACAGATTCTACAGCTCCCTACACATCATGTAAGCATGGCATTGGACGATTCTACAGCTCCCTACCAAACATGTAAGCTGGGCATGTGGACAGATTCTACAGCTCCCTACACAAACTGTAGCATGGGAATGTGACAGATTCTACAGCTCTCCACACATGTAGCGGTCATGTGGACAGATTCTACAGCTCCCTACACATACATGTAAGCAGGTGGGCATTGGACAGATTCTCGCTCCCTACACATACATGTAAGCTGGGCATGTGACAATTTCTACATTCTCCCTACAATACATAAGCATGGGCATGTGGACAGATTCTACAGCTCCCTACACGTACATGTAAAGCGGCGGCATGTGCAGATCTACAAGCTCCCCACACATACATACGGTTTGTACTACCCCTACCATACATGTAAGCGGTGGCATGTGGACAGATGCTACAGCTCCCTGACACATACATGAAGCGGTGGGATGTGGATAATTCTACAACTCCCTACTCCTACATTAACGGCCGCCATTTGACGATTCTAAGCTTCAATACTGAGCGGTTGGGATGTGGACAGATTTCTACAGCTCCCTACACATACAGAAAGCGGTGGCATGGAATGGATTCTACAACTTCCTACACATACATGTAGCGGTGGGATGTTGGACAGAATTCTACAAAAGCTCCCTACACATACATTACGGCTGGCATGTGGGACATTCTATCAGCTCCCTACAATACATGTAAGCGGTAGGGCAGTGACGAGGAGTTTCTACAGCTCCCTACCAACATGAACGTGGCATGTGTGCAGATTTCTACAGTCTTCCTACACTACATGTAAGCGGTGGAGTTATACCTCACATACCTCCAATCTTTTCCATGCGCGCTATATGGGAAAGATGGAGGCGTTGTAGGCACATAGCCCACACAATCAGCTGACCCAAATCGGCCATTGACGATTGCAGGGATGTGATAAGCAAGTACTGTTCAAATCAGAAACTATGTTTGCCGTTATCTATAGGATGGATCTTTTGTGGTTTGCTTTACCTTTATGATCATTGGAATAATAGCTAGGCACTCTCTGATTCATAAAGTTTATTTAACGATTTAGATGACATAACATGTTCAGCCTCTCGGGATCATCGTCATCAAGGTCCCTGATAGGGCTAACATGTCGATTATGTCCTCTAAAATCTTTAACATAAACTTTATGAAATCCAGGACGAGCAAGCAACTTGATTGACAGCTGTGCATATAGATAGTTTTAGATTGGATATCTAAAGAATAAGGGGGCGATCAACAAAAAAACGATCTCAGTGGTGGTCGGGAAAACTTATAGTTTTATGGTCAATTTAAATAACCTATTTTCGGCATAGATGCCCTTTAAGGACAGAATTTCCTGCCATTGTGGAAAGGTAAAGATGCTCCTCACCATTCAGCATAGAACCAATGATTGATGGCTGGTTCCCCTGACTGCCTGCAGATGGAGGTGGCGATACCTTTCCATAACTGTATTAAATATTGGGTAACATACGTTGTAAATAACCGATAGAAATAAACAGTTGGGGTTGCAGGCAAACAGTCACCATCCTTTTTTTAATAGTGACCAGGACATATCCCACTTTCCGATCACACAGAAAACATCAATGCAAATCATAATCGGTTTCCATATGCATGTAGGAAAACATTTCACGCTAGCACATGCTTGCTGGGAAATGGATTTGGTGATTTTTATATTAAAGGCCATTTCCTCCTGCAACACAACTGTTAGGCAGAAATGGGTATCGGTAGTAGTTAAAGACTAGACGGTGTTGTCTCTTTATTCAACCTCAAATACATCCTAGACCCCATCATGTTCACAGGAAAGACATAGCAGTTTACAATAAATCATATCGATTACAATTGGAAACAAAATCATTAAGGTAGCCATAACAAGGTATGTTGAACCTGCGGCCTTCCAGATGTTGGAAACTACAACTCCAACATGATTATGTTTTATATGGCCATGGAACGCGCTATCATAAAATCTAGACTGGCTCCTAAGTCGTTTGGTTAAAAATAATATAAAAAATAACGTGTCCAGCTCCAAAATAGTTCTATAATCTGTTTATATATTAATGTTATTAACATGTGTTTATATTTGTTATTATGTTATAGAACACGTGTTAAGATTTATACAGAAGAGCGAGTATGTGCTATAAATACACCAAGAAGTCTGATCCACTGCTAATTTCTCATTAAAATTCACAATTTTTTGACCTTGAACCTGTAGTTCTAAATGTGGTTTTGGTTACTAAAACTCGTCACATAAAAAAAGGACAATATTTGTGAAATATAATTTATTTTATATGACCCCCCTTCCCCTTCATTTACACAAGCTGCATTACACAGCTTCAAAAAAAATGTACAGGTAACTGATCCAATCAGGTTCCAGAATTCTCAGCCAATCAGATAGAAACAGGTAAATTAACGAATAGGTGAAATCTTCTAGGACTTCTGCATGGTTTTCGTTTTCTAAATGAACAATACAAACAGAAGGATACGTTATAGCGCCTGCTTGTGAATCCAAAGGCTGATTGAATCTGGGTGCACAGGAACCCCATAGCTGTCCTGGAATCCAAGGTGATTAGAATCTGGGTGCACAAGGAACCCCATAGCTGTCCTTTAATCCAAAGGCTGTTAGAATCTGGGTGCACAAGGAACCCCATAGCGGTTTCTTTAGATAATGGGACAGGCAATTATTCAGAACAATTTGCATTGCTGTCAACTGCTTCAAAGTGCACACACAACTATAGTACTCATTGTTAAGGAGTCTGCAGTGGTAAAGCACATTCATGTCCACCTACTTTCAGTGACAAATGTTTCTATGGAATTACGAGAATAGAGGGACAGTAACATATAAATGCAGTCAGCACTTGGCTAGAAAAATCTTTCTGTGATTCCAAATCACACACTGGCTCATAAGGCTTTACTGACTACTAAACCAGTGTATAAGGCTAGCCACACGAAACGCAAACGCAAACGCAATCGATTGCGATTTCATGTGCGATTTTTTTGCGTTTGCGCTGCGATTTCTTCAATAATTAAAGGAAATCGCATGCGATTGCGATTAAAAATGCAGAACGCAAACGCAAACGCAAACGAATCGAAAAACGCGCGTTTTTTTTTGCGTTGGGCCGCGTTTTCAATAATTTTGAAAATCGCAAGCGCAAACGCGCAACGCAGCAAACAAAAAACGCAGCAGTGTGGCCTAGCCCTAAAGGTGGATAACTTATGGTAAAAATGACTGGGTGTCCAACCCTGCTCCCTCCAGATATCTAAAAACTACACAACGCCCAGAAACACCTTCCAGCTGCGCGCAGAAACATACAAGGGAAACGTTGTCGTTTTTAGTTCCCAACCAGGTTAGTCTATAGGGGCAGTTAAAAGAATACAACAACGTGTTAAGGGTATGTCCACCCTAAAAAAAAGTTTTTTGATATAAGATTCCCCCTGGTCTCCCAGCCCCAACCGCTATATTTATATTTTAAGAAAGCTCCCCAAACTCCTTACCCTCCCTCTTTCCCCGCCGGCTCCCACCCTCTGCTTGCGAGAAAATACAAGCAGAGGGCGGAACCGCAGCCGCGTCTGTGATTGGCTGAACGGCAGCCAATTCACGGACGCGGCTGGCGGCAGCTCACTTCGGCGGAGGAAAGAGAGAGAGTAAGTAAGTTGGGGAGCTTTCTTAAATATAAATATAGCGGTTAAGGCTGGGAACCAGGGGAATCTTACACATTAAGGTTTATAGCTAGGGGGAGGGAATCGGGAGGAGGAGGGGGGAAGGGCTCAGTACGCATGCCAAACTTCTCCCGGTGCCAGGTCGGAGGCAGAGTCCTATATGGACTCTGCTATCCTCCTGGTGGGCCAGTTTTTGGGACTTTGGGGGGGGACTACAGGAGAACCATATGAGCTGGGATGTGAGGTAAGGATTAAACTACACTACATGGTGGTCGTGAGTAGTTGGGATTATAGTTTTGGGGGTGGACATGCCCTTTAAAGAGACATGGATCGGTATAGTACCAGAGGCTGGAAGTCCTCTGGTGATGTCTGATGTTATTCGGAACAGGTCGCGGTCTCGCTTTGGGTTAACGTAATTGTCATTTTTGGTTAAGTGGTACCCAATGAAAATCCAATACTGGTAAATACAACTGGCGGTGGACACTGGGGAAGAAACACAATTAGTGTCTAATAATCTACAGATGTTTCTATGGTGCTCAGACACGAGACACCAGTTTGGAGCTTAACAGTGGAACTACAATCATTGCAATTGTTTCAATCGTTTTTCACCAAGGCTGATGGGAGTGTGTATTTTTCAAAACAGTTCACTATAAATCAGTTGATACCAGCTTGGTGCATTTGTGGCATTTCCAGCTAGGAAAAGGTCGTCGGATCATAGCATAGTCTGTGTCTGTTACACACTGGGTAGATAACAATCTACCACTACATTTGGTCACAGTTGGTTACAGTACACTGGGGTTTTTGTACCGACTAACAAGGCAGTTCCAGTGATGTGGATCCCTGGTTCTAAAGACTGTTTATTAAGGACATAGAAAAGAAGGACACTGAACAAGAAGGGCAATGTATATCAAGGTTGGTGTGTGTTGGTGTTGTGTAGTAGAGTGGACAGTTTTGTCGGTGCCATGCAATGAGCATGCTGCCACCATGTATAGAACCTGGAGCAGACGTTCCGGGGACCTATGTCTGTGTCAGGTGTAAGTGGTTGCCTGTTTGGTAATGTGAGGTGTAGAGCACCTCAATTGCAGCATTGCAGGGATTGACAAATCTGGGTGGGACAGCAGCACTGGCTGGGGCCAGTATAACAAGGGGGTTAAAGTGGGACTGGGAAGGTTGAGGAGGGAGGTAGTTTTGGTTAGGATTACTAGGGGAAGTGGGGGACGAAGGGTAGGGGGGCTTCTTCCCAGATTAACCCATCCAAACAGATTTGCCGCCTTAGGTAATGAAGTGGAGGAGGACACCTCGGAATTAGCGTGTATGGAGGGGGCTAGTCCCTTGGCACCCAGGGACTGCCATCTCTGATACAAGGGAGGAGGAACTTAGGATCAGGAATGCACAGAGGGGGTAGTGGTAGGGGACTCCATTATAGAGGAAGGTAGATAGGGTAATCTGCCACCAGACCCTACATGTTGAACTGTGTGTTGTCTGCCTGGTGCTAGGGTTCGCATGTGGTGGACGTGTAGACAGATTATTGGGTGGGGCCGGGGTTGACCCGGGTCTGGTGGTTCACTTGGTGCCAATGACAAAGTTAAGGGGTGGTGAGGTCCTTAAAAATGATTTCCGAGAGCTAGGGGCCAAGTTAAAAAACACCTCAGGGTAGTTTTTCACAAATACTACCGCAGCCACGTGCTAAGCCATGGGCACAGCGGGAGCTTAGGAGCATTACGTGGCTAAGAGAGTGGGTAGGTAAGAAGGGTTTGGGTTTTAGAGACTGGGCAGACTTTGCCTGTCGGCTACAATGGCTCTTTAGTAGTGGATGGGTTGCAACCTCATGATGGTGTGCAGCTGTTTTAGGGAGTAAAGATGGCTAGAGGGTTGGAGGAGATTTTAAAGTAGGTTGGGGGGGGGGGGGGAAGTATTCGCAGTCTCACTGGATAGATAGCCCAGAGGAAAATCTGTCGTCAGATGTTATCTTCTCGCACTCCCATCGGAAGCAATTGTGGTGCTGTGACTCCGAACTGTTTAGCCACAAACAGTATTAAGATATCTGTGTGCACGTTATATACTTCTGAGGCACCAGGAGGAAAGCAGGGTGTATGTAGGCCAGTGGTGGTGTAAAGGGGTGGGCGGCTAGCATAGGGGATAGGGAGGACATGTGTATTAAAGTGTACGAATAAATTACTGGATCATAATCCTAAAATGTATGTTTGCAAATGCGAAGCCTGGCTGACAAAATGGGTAATTAGGATAATGTGGCTTGAAGAAAGTATGATAATAGTATAAGCAGAAACGTGTTTGAACATTCTCACGACTGGGCTGTAAATTTAGAAGGATATGCCTTGTTAGCAGGATAGAGAAAAAGAAAGGGGGAGGAGAATGTGTTTATGTTAAACAAAAGTTTAAAGCCAATTAAAAGAAGAGAATAACTGGCAATATGATGTTAAAGTGGAGGCATATGGGTGGAATTAGGCAACAGAAAGGGGTAATGTCATTTGTTGGTGTCTGCTATAAGTGCCAAATGCTAGCAGAGAGAGGTGAGTCAACTTCATATGCAGTTGGCAAGGGCTGCAAGTTTGGGGGAGTGTGCTCATTATGGGGGACTTTAATTACCCCTGACATTGATTGGTGTAGTGTACTCATTATGGGGGACTTTAATTGACCCTGACATTGTGGTGTAAGTGTACTATATGGGGGATTTAAATTACCCTGACTTAGATTGGTTAGTGTACTCATTATGGGGGACTTTAATTACCCCTGACACTTGACGGTGTTAGTGTGCTCATTATGGGGACTTTAATTACCCTGACATTGATTGGTGTAGTGGTGGCTCTTTATGGGGACTTTAATTACCCTGACCTTGATGGTGTAGTGTGCTCATTATGGGGACTTTAATTACCTGACATTGATTGGTGTAGTGTCTCATTATGGGGACTTTATTACCCTGACATTGATTGGTGTAGTGTGCTCATTATGGGGACTTTAATTACCCTGACATTATTGGTGTAGTGTGCCTTATGGGGACTTTACAAATTACCCTGACATTGAATGGTGTAGTGTCTCATTATGGGGCTTTAATTACCCTGACATTGATTGGTGTAGTGTGCCCATTAATGGGGGACTTTATTACCTGACATTGATTGGTGAGTGTACTCATTATGGGGGACTTTAATTACCCTGACATTGATTGGTGTAGTGTAGCTCATTATGGGGGACTTTAATTACCCTGACATTGATTGGTGTAGTGGCTTCATTATGGGGATTTAATTACCCTGACATTGATGGTGTAGTGTGCATTTATGGGGGACTTTTAATTACTGACATTGATTGGTGTAGTTGTCTCATTATGGGGGACTTTAAATTACCCTGACATTGATTGGTGTAGTGTTGCCATTATGGGGGCTTTAATTACCAACAACCCTGACATTGATTGGTGGAGTGTCTCATTATGGGGGAATTTTAATTACCCTGACATTGATTGGTGTAGGTGCTCATTATGGGGACTTTAATTACCCTGACATTGATTGGTGGTGTGACTCATTATGGGGAATTTAATTACCCTGACATTGATTGGTGTAGTGTATCATTATGGGGACTTTACTTTACCCCTGACATTGATTGGTGTAGTGTCTCATTATGGGGGACTTTAATTTCCCTGACATTGATTGGTGTAGTGTGCTCATTATGGGGGACTTTATTACCTGACATCTGACATTGATTGGTGTATGTGCTCATTATGGGGACTTTAATTACCCTGACATTGATTGGTGTAGTGTGCTCATGATGGGGACCTTTAATTACACCTGACATGATTGGTGTAGTCGTACTCAATTATGGGGACTTTAATTACCCTGACATATGATTGGTGTAGTGTGCTCATTATGGGCGAACTTTAATTACCCTGACATTGATTGGTGTAGTGTACTCATTATGGGGGGACTTTAATTACCCTGACATTGATTGGTGTAGTGTGATCATTATGTGGGACTTTAATTACCTGGGACATTGACATATTGGTGTGTGTAGCCATTATGGGGGACTTTATCATACCCCTGACATTGAATTGGTGTAGTGTGCTCTTATGGGGGACTTTAATTATCCCTGACATTTGATTGGTGTAGTGTGCTCATTAATGGGGGACTTTTAATTACCCCTGACATGTGATTGGTGTAGTGTGCTCATTATGGGGGGACTTTAACCCTGACATTGATTGGTGTAGTGTTCTCATTATGGGGACTTTAATACCCTGACACTTGACATTGATTGTGGAGTGTCTCATTATGGGGATACTTGGTATTACCCCTGACTGGAATTTGGTGTAGTGTGACATCATTAATGGGGGACTTAATTACCCTGACATTGATTGGTGTAGTGTACTCTTTATGGGGACTTTAATTACCCTGACATTGATTGTGGAGTGTCTCATTATGGGGGACTTTATTATCCCTGCATTGATTGGTGGTAGTGTTACTCATTATGGGGACTTTAATTACCCTGACATTATTGGTGTGTGTACTCATTATGGGGGACTTTAATTACCCTGACATTGATTGGTGGAGTTGTACTCATTATGGGGGACTTTAATTACCCTGACATTGATTGGTGTAGTGTACTCATGTATGGGGGACTTTAATTACCCTGGACCTTGATTGGTGTAGTGTACGCTCATTATGGGGACTTTAATTACCCTGACATTGATTGGTGAGTGTGCTCATTATGGGGACTTTAATTACCCTGCATTATTGGTGTAGTGTACCTCATTATGGGGGACTTTAATTACCCTGACATTGATTGGTGTAGTGTGCTCATTAGGGGGACTTTAATTACCCACATTGACATTGATTGGTGTAGTGTCTCTTATGGGGGACTTTAATTACCCGACATTGATTGGTGTAGTGTGCATCATTATGGGGGACTTTAATTACCCCGACATTGATTGGTGTAGTGTACCTCATTATGGGGGACTTTAATATTCCCCGACTTGATTTGGTTGTACTCATTAGGGGACTTTATTACCCACATTGATTGTGTGTGTACTCATTATGGGGACTTTTATTACCCCACATTGATTGGTGGTATGTGACTCATTTGGGGGACTTTAATTAAACCCGACATTGATTGGTGGGTAGTGTACTCATTATGGGGGACTTTAATTACCACATTTGATTGGTGTAGTGTACTCATATCGGGGACTTTGGTTAATTACCCCGAACATTGATTGGTGTAGTGTACTCATTATGGGGACTTTATTACCCCGACATTGATTGGTGTAGTGTACTCATTATGGGGACTTTAATTACCTCGACATTGATGGTGTAGTGTGCTCATTATGGGGGACTTTATTACCCTGACCATTGATTGGTGTAGTGTGCCTCATTATGGGGACTTTAATTACCCTGACATTGATTGGTGTAGTGTGCTCATATATGGGGACTTTATTACCCTACATTGATTGGTGTAGTGTGCCATTATGGGGATTTATTACCCCTGACATTGATTGGGTGTATGTCTCATATCGCTTATTACCCTGACATTATTGGTGTAGTGTACTCATTATGGGGGACTTTAATTACCCTGACATTGATTGGTGTATGGTCTCATTATGGGGACTTTAATACCCTGACATTGATTGGTGTAGTGCTCATTAATGGGGACTTTAATACCCTTACATTGATTGGTGTAGTTACTCATAGGGGGATTAATTACCCCTGACATTGATTGGTGTAGTGTACTCATTATGGGGCTTTAATTACCCTGACATTGATTGGTGTAGTGTACTCATTATGGGGGACTTTAATTACCCTGACATTGATTGGTGTATGGTACTCTTATGGGACTTTAATTACCCTGACATTGATTGGTGTATGTACTCATTATGGGGGACTTTAATTACCCTGACATTGATTGGTGTAGTGTACTCATTATGGGGGACTTAATTACCCTGACATTGATTGGTGTAGTGTGCTCATTATGGGGACGTTTATTACCCTGACATTGATTGGTGTAGTGTGCTCATTATGGGGACTTTAATTACCCTGACATATTGGTGTAGTGTGCTCATATGGGGGACTTTAATTCCCTGACAATTGATTGGTGTATGGTGCTCATTATGGGGGACTTTAATTACCCTGACATTGACCTTGATTGGTTGTAGTGTACTCATTATGGGGACTTTAATTACCCTGAACTTGATTGGTGTAGTGTGCTCATTATGGGGGACTTTAATTACCATGACATTGATTGGTGTAGTGTGCTCATTATGGGGACTTTAATTACCTGACATTGATTGGTGTAGTGTACTCATTATGGGTGACTTTATACCCTGACATTGATTGGTGTATTGTGTCTCATTATGGGGACTTTAATTACCCTGACATTGTGGTGTAGTGTACTCATTATGGGGGACTTTAATACCCTGACCTTGATTGGGTGTATTCGTGATCATTATGGGACTTTAATTACCCTGACAGTGATTGGTGTAGTGTTACTCATTATGGGGACTTTATTCCCTGACATTGATTGGTGTAGTGTGTCATTATGGGACTTTAATTACCTGACTTGATTGGTTTTAGTGGTGCCCATTATGGGGGGACTTTAATTACCCCTGACATTGATTGGTGTAGTGGTCGCCATTATGGGGGACTTTAATTACCCTGACATTGATTGGTAGTGTGTCATTATGGGGACTTTAATTACCCTTGAATTGATTGGTGTAGTGTAGCTCATTATGGGGGACTTTAATTCACCTGACATTGATTGGTGTAGTGTCTCATTATGGGGGACTTTAATTACCCTGACATTGACTTGGTTAGTGTCTCATTATGGGGACTTTAATTACCCTGACATTGATTGGTTAGTGTCTCATTATGGGGACTTTATTACCCTGACATTGATTGGTGTATGTACTCATTATGGTGGATCTTATTACCCTGACATTGATGGTGTAGTGTACATCATATGGTGGGACATTAAGTACCGCTGACATTATATTGGTGTTGTAATTGGTACTCAATGGGGGAACTTTTAATTACCCTGACAATTGATTGGTGTAGTGTGCGCTATTAATGGGGGACTTTAAGTTAACCTACCTGACCATTGATTGGTGTAGTGTGCTCAGTTGTGGGGACTTTAATTAACCCTACATTGATTGGTGTAGTGTGCTTCATGGGGGGGGGGGACTTTAATTACCCTCACCATTGATGGTGTGTAGTGTGTTCTCATTATGGGGGACTTTAATTACCCTGACATTGATTAGGGTGTAGTGTGCTCATTATGGGCGGACTGTCATTCACCCTGACATTGATTGGTGGTAGTGTACTCATTAGGGGACTTTAATTACCCTACATTTGAATTGGTGGTAGTGTACCTCATTATGGGGGGACTTTTACCCTGACATTGATTGGTGGTACGTGGGTAGATCACTATGGGGGGACTTGAATTATCCCCTGACATTGATTGGAGTAGCTGTTCTCATTATGGGAGACTTTTACCCTGACATGTTGGTGTAGTTTGATCATTATGGGGACTTTAATACCCTGACAGTTGATTGGTGCGTAGACCTGTAGCCCATATGTGGGGACTTTAATTACCCTGACATTGGATTGGTGTAGTGTCACTCATCGTATAGCGGACTGATTCTACCCCTGACAGATTGATTGTGGGAGTGTGACTCCTTAGGGGGATTTAATTCCCATGACATGATTGGTGTAGTGTCCATGTATGAGCGACTTTTAATTACCCTCCCGACATTGAACTTGGATATGTTAGTGTTTACTCATTATGGGGGTACTTTAAGTACCCTGAACATGACTTGGGTTGTAGATGTGTTCATTGGGAGCGGGACTTTACTTACCCTGGACATTGATTGGTGGAGTGTACGCAAATTATGGGGCGACTTTAATTACACCACTGACATTGATTGGTGTAGTATGTGCACTCATTAATGGGTGGAACTTTAATTACCCTGACATTGATTGGTGTAGTGTCTCTTATGGGGTGACTTTAATTACCCGACATGATTGGGTGGTAGTTGTTACTCCATATGGGCGACTTTATTTACCCCTGACAGTAATTGTGTAGTGTGCTCAATTAATGGGGGGACTTAATTAACCCCAGACATTGATTGCTTAGTGTGCTCATTTGGGGGACTTATATACCCACTGAACATTGATTGGTGTAGTGGTGCATTATGGGGACTTTAATTACCCACATTGATGTGAGATGTAGTGGGTGCTGATTATGAGGGAGACCTATTACCCCAATACATTGATTGTTAGTAGTACCCATTATGGGGGGACTTTATTACCCCGACATTGATTGGTGTATGTGCCCATATGGGGGACTTAAATTTCACCCATGACATTTGATTGGTGTTGGTGCTCTCATTATGGGGGGACGTTTAATATACCCTCGACATTGAGTGGTGTAGTGTGCTCTTGGGGGGCCTTTAACTTACCCCCTGACCATTGATTTGGTGTAAGTAGTGCTCCAGTTATGGGGGCACTTTATTCACCCTGACATTGTTGCATTGGCTAATGGCTCATTATCTGGGGGCTTTCCTATTCACCTGACATTGGGATTGGTGTAGTTGTCTCATGAGAGGCTTTAATTACACGACATTGATTGAGTGTAGTGTAGCTCTATTATGGGCGACTTAATCATACCCTGACAGTTGCTTGGTCTTGGGGAAGTTAATTCGACAGATGGGTAATCATTATGGGGGACTTTTAATTACCCCTGGACATTGATTGGACTGTTAGTGTCTCATTATGGGGGACTACTTAATTACCCTGACATTGATGTGGTGATAGTGTACTCATGATGGTGGCCTTTAATTACCCCTGACATTGATGGTGGAGTGTGCTCCATTATGGGGGACTTTAATTACCCGACATTATGTGTAGTTTAGTAATGGAGGTGAAATCATGTAATGATGGTGTATGCTTTATAGACTTTAATACCCGACAATTGATTGTTGTAGTGTACTCATGTAGGGGGCTGTTATATACCCTGACATTGATGGTGTACAGTGCTCAATTTATGGGGGACTTTGTAATTCACCCTGACATTGAGTTGGTGTAGGTGTCTCATTATGGGCGACTATATATCCACCCGACATTGAATTGGTTGTAGTGTGGTCACTTATGGGGACTTTCACCTGACATTGGATTGTTGTGTGTGTCATTATGGGGACTTAATACACTGACAATTGACTTGTGTGTAGTGTGCTACTTATGGGGGACTTTCAATTACCCTGACATTGATTGGGTGGAGATGTAACTCATTATGGAGGGACTTTAATTACCTGAATTGATTGGTGTAGTGTAACCTCATATGGGGGACTTTAATTACCTGAATCATTGTGGGATTAGTATCTACAAAGAAATGTACACCTTATGGAGGGACTATTTAAATTACCCTGACATTGATTGGTGTAGTGCTGTGGGATTTTCTACATATTGTGATACTCATAGGGGACTTAATTACCTGACATTGATTGGTTGTAGGGTACTACTTATGGGGGACTTTAATTACCGACATTGATTGTGGTAGTCGTGGCTTCAGTATGGGGACTGTAATTACCCTGCCATGATGATGGTAGTGTGAAAATATGAGGGGGAATATAATTACCACTGACATTGAGTTGTTGTAGTGAATGTTTCTCATTATGGGGACTTTAATTACCCTGAACATTGATTGGTGTAGTGTGTCATTATGTGGCGACTTTAATTACCCTGACAATTGATTGGTGGGTTGTACTTTATGGGCGACTTAGTTACCACTGCAATTGATTGGTGTAGTGTGACTCATTATGAGGGACTTTCCATACCCTGACATTGATGATAGTAGTGTTCATTATGGGCGACTTTAATTACCCTGACATTGATTGGGTAGTGTGGCACTCTTAGTGGGGGACTTTAATTACCATGACATGATTGGTGGTGTGGTGGCTCTTATGGGGACTTTAATTACCCCTGAACATTGATTGGTGTAGTGTACTCATTATGGGAGAACTTTAATTACCCTGACATTGAATTGCTGTCTAGTGTGCTCATTATGGGGGACTTAATTACCCTGACAATGATTGGTGAAGTGTACTCATTATGGGCGACTTGAGGACTTATTACCCTGACATTGATGTGTGGAGTGTGCTCATGTACTGGGGACTTTAATTACCCTGACATTGATTGGTGGTGAATAGTTTACTTTAACCTAATTGATGGGGTGGCTCTAGGGCTTACCGAATTGATTCCGATATTAGGACTTTAATTACCGACATTGATTGGTGTAGTGTACTCATTATGGGCGCTTGTATTACCTGACATTGATTGTGTATGTACTCATTATGGGCGATGTATTACCCTGACATTGATTGTGTAGTGTACTCATTATGGGCGGACTTTAACTTACCCTGACATTGATTGGTGTTGTGTGATCATTATGGGGACTTTAATTACCCTGACATTGATTGGTGTAGTGTGCCCCTTATGGGGGACTTTAATTACCCTGACATTGATTGGTGTAGTGTAACTCATTAGGGGGACTTTAATTACCCTGACATTGATTGGTGTAGTGTACTCATTATGGGCGATTTTATTACCCTGACATTTGATTGGTGTAGTGTACTCATTATGGGCGACTTTATTACCCTGACATTAATTGGTGTAGTGTACTCATTATGGGGTACTTAACCGCTGACATTGATTGGTGTATGTGCTCATTATGGGGACTTTTAATTACCCTGCATTGATTGGTGTAGTGTGCCCATTATGGGGGACTTTAATTATACCCTGACATTGATTGGTGTAGTGTACCCATTTGGGGGACTTTAATTACCCACTGACAATTGATTGGTGTAGTGTACTCATTTATGGGTGTACTTTAAATTACCCTGACATTGATTGGTGTATGTACTCATTATGGGGGACTTTAATTACCTGACATTGATGGTGTAGTGTATCATTATGGGGGACTTTAATTACCCTGACATTGATTGGTGTAGTGTACTCATTATGGGGGACTTAATTACCCTGACATTGATTGGTGTAGTGTACTCATTATGGGGACTTTAATTACCCTGACATTGATTGGTGTAGTGTACTCATTATGGGCGATTGTATTACCCTGAACATTGATTGGTGAGTGTACTCATTATGGGCGACTTTAATTACCCTGACATTATTGGTGTAGTGTACTCATTATGGGAGGGACTTTACCCTGACATTGATGGTGTAGTGGATCATTTGGGGGACTTTAATTACCCTGACATTTGACATTGATGGTGTAGGGTACTCATTATGGGGGACTTTAATTACCCTGACATTGATTGGTGTAGTGTGCTCATTAGTGGGGACTTTAATTACCCTGACATTGATTGGTGTAGTGTGCTCATTATGGGGGACTTTATTACCCTGACATTGATTGGTGTATGTACTCATTATGGGCGACTTGTATTACCCTGACATTGATTGGTGTATTGTAACCTCATTATGGCGATGATTACCCTGACATATTGGGGTAGTGTAGCTCATTGGGGGATTACCCACTTGATGGTGTAGTGATCATTATTGGGGACTTTAATTACCCTGACTTGATTGGTGTATGTTCTCATTATGGGGGACTTTACCCTGACTTGATTGGTGTATTGTGATCATTATGGGGGACTTTAATTACCCTGACATTGATTGGTGTAGTGTGCCCACTTATGGGGGACTTTAATTACCCTGACATTGATTGGTGTAGTGGTACCCATTATGGGGGACTTTAATTACCCTGACATTGATTGGTGTAGTGTACTCATTATAGGCGACTTAATTCCCTGACATTGACATTGATTGGTGGTGTACTCATTATGGGACTTTAATTACCCTGACATTGATTGGGTGTAGTGTACTCATTATGGGGACTTTAATTACCCTGAACATTGATTGGTGTAGTGTTACTCATTATGGGGGACTTTAATTACCCTGACATGATTGGTGGAGTGCACTCATTATGGGTGATTGTATTTCCTGACCTTGATTGGTGGATTGGACTCATTATGGTGTGATTGTATTAACCCTGACATTGATTGGTGTAGTGTCTCATTATGGGCGACTTTAATTACGCTGACATAATTGGTGTTAGTGTACTCATTATGGGGACTTTAATTACCCTGACATTGATTGGTGTAGTGTGCTCATTATGGGGGACTTTTAATTACCGACATTGACATTGATTGGTGTAGTGTGCTCATTATGGGGGCTTTAATTACCCTGACATTGATTGGTGTAGTGTGCTCATTATGGGGGACTTTAATTACCCTGACATGATGTGTAAGTGTGCTCATTATGGGGGACTTTAATTACCCTGACATTGATTGGTGTATGTCTCATTATGGGCGATTGTATTACCCTGACATTGACATTGGTGTAGTGTACTCATTATGGGCGACTTTAATTACCCTGAATTAAATTGGTGTAGTGGTCTCCTTATGGGGGACTTTACCCTGACTTCTGATGGTGTAGTGGATCATTATGGGGGACTTTAATTACCCTGACATTGATTGGTGTAAGTGTTCTCATTATGGGGGACTTTACCCTGACATTGATTGGTGGTAGTGTGATCATTATGGGGGACTTTAATTACCCTGACTTGATTGGTGTAGTGTGCCCATTAGGGGACTTTAATTACCCTGACATTGATTGGTGTAGTGTAATCATTATAGGCGCTTTAATTACCCGACATTGACATTGATTTGGAGTGTACTCATTATGGGGACTTTATTTACCCTGAACATTGATTGGTGAGTGGTAACTCATTATAGGCGACTTAATTACCCTGACATTGACATTGATTGTGAGTGTACTCATTATGGGGCACTTTAATTACCCTGACATTGATTGGTGTGTTTTACTCATTATGGGGGACTTTAATTACCCTGACATTGATTGGTGTAGTGTAGCTCATTATGGGCGACTTTAATTTACCCTGACATTGATTGTGTAGTGTACTCATTATGGGCGACTTTAATTACCCTGACATTGATTGGTGTAGTGTACTCATTATGGGTGATTGTATTACCCTGACATTGATGTGGTGTAGTGTACTCATTATGGGCGACTTTAATTACCCTGACATTAATTGGTGTAGTGTACTCATTATGGGGGACTTTAATTACCCTGACATTGATTGGTGTAGTGTGCTCATTATGGGGGACTTTAATTACCCTGACATTGACATTGATTGGTGTAGTGTGCTCATTATGGGGGACTTTAATTACCCTGACATTGATTGGTGTAGTGTGCTCATTATGGGGGACTTTAATTACCCTGACATTGATTGGTGTAGTGTACCCATTATGGGGGACTTTAATTACCCTGACATTGATTGGTGTAGTTGTGCCCATTATGGGGGACTTTAATTACCAACCCTGACATTTGATTGGTGTAGTGTACTCATTATGGGGGACTTTAATTACCCTGACATTGATTGGTGTAGTGTGCTCATTATGGGGGACTTTAATTACCCTGACATTGATTGGTGTAAGTGTGCTCATTATGGGGGACCTTTAATTACCGTGACATTGATTGTGTAGTGTACTCATTATGGGCGACTTTATTACCCTGACATTGATTGGTGTAGTGTACTCATTAATGGGTGATTGATACCCTGACTTTGATTGGGTATGTAGTCTCATTATGGCGACTTTAATTACCCTGACATTAATGGTGTAGTGTACTCATTATGGGGACTTTATTACCCTGACATTGATTGGTGTAGTGTGCTCATTATGGGGGACTTTAAATTACCCTGACATTGATTTAGTGTAGTGTACTCATTATGGGAGACTTTAATTACCCTGACAATTGATTGGTGGAGTGTGCTCATTATGGGGGACTTTAATTACCCTGACATTGATTGGTGTAGTGGTACTCATTATGGGCACTTTATTACCGCCATTGATTGGTGTAGTGTACTCATTATGGGCGATTGTATTACCCTGACATTGATGTGTGTAGTGTACTCATTATGGGCGATTGTATTACCCTGACCTGATTGTGTAGTGTACCATTATGGGCGACTTTACATTACCCGACATATGTGTGTAGTGTACTCATTATGGGGGACTTTTACCCTGACATTGATTGGTGTAGTGTGATCATATGGGGACTTTAATTACCCTGACATTGAAATTGTTGGTGTAGTGTGCTCATTATGGGGGACTTTAATTACCCCCTGACTTGATTGGTGTAGTGTGGCTCATTATGGGGACTTTAATTACCCTGACATTGATTGGTGAGTGTACCCATTATGGGGGACTTTAATTACCCTGACATTGATTGTGTAGTGTACCATTAAATGGGGACTTTAATTACCCCTACATTGAATTGGTGTAGTGTGCTGCATTATGGGGGACTTTATTACCCTGACATTGATGGTGTAGTGTACTCATTATGGGGGACTTCTTAATTACCCTGACATTGATTGGTGTAGTGTGTTCATTATGGGGGACTTTAATTACCCTGACATTGATTGGTGGAGTGTACTCATTATGGGGACTTTATTACCCTGACATTGATTGGTGTAGTGTTCTCATTATGGGGACTTAATTACCCTGACATTGATTGGTGTAGTGTTGCTCATTATGGTCGACTTTAATTTACCCTGGAGATTGCATGTGGTGTAGTGTATACTCATTATGGGGCGACTTTCTTAACCCTGACATTGATTGGTGTAGTGTACTCATTATGGGTGATTGTATTAGCCCTGACATTGATTGGTGTAGTGTACTCATTATGGCGACTTATTACCCTGACATTAATTTGGTGTAGTGTACTCATTATGGGGGACTTTAATTACCCTGACCATTGATTTGGTGTAGTGTTCTCATTATGGGGGACTTTACATATTATGTGAATTGTAATTAAATATTACTAAATTATCCCTTCCCTAGTTCCCATTATTGGGGGATCTTACCCACCCCTTCTTCCCGTCCCAACTCCTCCTATCTGCTTTTTCCCCATTGCTCCTTCTTGTCTACCCTTCATTGCTTTGTTCCCCTCCCTTCACTTACTTACTGCCTTGTTGGTGTGTTCTCTCCTTCGAAGGCGCACTTTCCTTACCCTGGCCATTGCATTGGTTGGGTGGGTCCTTCATGGGGGACTTTAATTACCCTGACATTTGAATTGATGGTGTTGGTAACTCATTAATGGGCGACTTTAATTACCCTGACATTGATTGGTGTAGTGTAACTCATTATGGCGACTTTATTACCCTGACATGATTGGTGTAGTGTACTCATTATGGGGATTGTATTACCCCTTGACATTGATTGGTGTAGTGTACTCATTATGGGACTTTAATTACCCGGGACATTGAATTGGTGTAGTGTACTCCATTATGGGGACTTAATTACCCTGACATTAATTGTTGTAGTGTGGCTCATTATGGGGGACTTTAATACCCTGACATTTGATTGGTGTAGTGTGCTCATTATGGGGACTTTAATTACCTGACATTGAATTGTGTGTAGTGTTCTCATTAGGGGGACTTTAATTACCCTGACATTGACATGATTGGTTGTGAGTTGTACTCATTCATGGGGGACTTTAATTACCCTGAACATTGATTGTTGGTGTAGTGTGCTCATTATGGGGACTTTAATTTTCCATGACTTGATGTGGTGTAGTGTGCTCATTATGGGGGGACTTTTAATTACCCTGACTTATTGTGACATTGATTGTGGTAGTGTACCCATTATGGGTACTTAATTACCCTACATTGACATTGATTGTTGTATTGGTGTACTCATTATGGGGGACTTTTAATTACCCTGACATTGATTGGTGTAGTGTGCTCATTATGGGGGACTTTAATTCCCTGACATTGATTGGTGTAGTGTACCCATTATGGGAGACTTTAATTACCCTGACATTGATTGGTGGAGTGTGCATTATTGGGGACTTTAATTACCCTGACATTGATTGGTGTAATTATGCCCCATTATTATGGGGATTAATTACCCTGACATTGATTGGTGTAGTTGCTCATTAGGGGGACTTTATTACCCTACATTGATTGGTGTAGTGTACTCATTATGGGGGACTTTAAGTACCTCACCCTGACATTGATTGGTGTAGTGTACTCATTATGGGGACTTATTACCCTGACATGATTGGTGTACGTGTACTCATTATGGGGACTTTATTAACCCTGAAATTGATTGGTGTAGTGTCCTCATTATGGGCGATTTATTACCCTGACATTGATTGGTGTATGTACTCATTCAGGGGGACTTTAATTACCCTGACATGATTGGTGTAGTGTCTCATTGGGGGATTTATTACCCTGACATTGATTGGTAGTGTCCCATTATGGGGGACGTTAATTTACCCTGACATTGATTGGTGAGTTGTAACCCATTATGGGGGACTTTAATTACCCTGACATTGATTGGTGTAGTGTGCGCATTATGGGGGACTTTAATTACCCTGACATTGATTGGTGTAGTGTCTATTATGGGGACTTTCAATTACCCTGACATGATTGGTGGGTGTACTCATTATGGGACTTTAATTACCCTGACATTGATTGGTGTAGTGTGTCATTATGGGGGACTTTAATTTACCCTGACAATTGATTGGTGTAGTGTACTCATTATGGGGGACTTTAATTACCCTGACATTGATTGGTGAGTTGCTCATTATGGGGACTTTAATTACCCTGACATTGATTGGTGTACGTGTACTCATTATGGGCGACTTTAAATTACCCTACATTGATTGGTGAAGTGTACTCATTATGGGCGACTTTAATTACCCTGACATTGATTGGTGTGAGTGTACTCATTTGGGTTGTATTATACCCTGACATTGATTGGTGTATTGTACTCATTATGGGCGACTTAATTACCCTGACATTGATTGGTGTAGTGTCTCATTATGGGGGACTTTATTACCCTGACATTGATTGGTGTAGTGATCTATTATGGGGGACTTTAAGTTACCCTGACATTTGATTGGTGTAGTGGTACTCATTATGGGGGACTTTAATTACCCTGACATTGATTGTGTATAGTGTACTCATTATGGGGGACTTTAATTACCCCTGACATTGATTGTTAGTGTAACTCATTATGGGGACTTTAATTACCCTGCCTGACATTGATTGGTGTAGTGTAACTCATTTGGGGACTTTAATTACCCTGACTTGATTGGTGTAGTGTGCTCATTATGGGGACTTTAATTACCCTGACATTGATTGTTTAGTGTACTCATTATGGGGACTTTAATTACCCTGACATTGATTGGTGTAGTGTACTCATTATGGGCGACTTTAATTACCCTGACATTATTGGTATAGTGTACTCATTAGGGGGACTTTACCTGACATGATTGGTGTAGTGTACTCATTATGGGGGACTTTAATTACCCTGACATTGATTGGTTATTGTGCTCATTATGGGGGACTTTAATTACCCCTGACATTGATTGGTGTAGTGTCTCATATGGCCGACTTTAATTACCCTGACATTGATTTGGTGTAGTGTGCTCATTATGGGGCACTTTAATATTCCCTGAACATTGATTGGTGTAGTGTACTCCATTATGGGGATTGTTAAATTACCCTGACTTAGATTGGTGTAGTGTACTCATTAGGGGGACTTTAATTACCCTGACTTGATTGGTGTAGTGTGCTCATTATGGGGACTTTAATTACCCTGACATTGATTGGTGTATGTACTCATTATGGGGACTTTCAATTACCCTGACATTGATTGGTGGAGTGTGCTCATTATGGGGGACTTTAATTACCCTGACATTGATTGGTGTAGTGTACTCATTATGGGGTGACTTTTTATTACCCTGACATTGATTGGTGTAGTGTACTCATTATGGGGACTTTAATTACCCTGACATTGATTGGTGTAGTGTACTCATTATGGGGGATTTATTACCCTGACATTGATTGGTGTAGTGTGATCAATTATGGGGGACTTTAATTACCCGCATGACATTGATTGGTGTAGTGTGCTCATTATGGGGGCTTTAAATTACCCTGACATTGATTTGGTGTAGTTGCTCATTATGGGGGACTTTATTACCCTGACATTGATTTGGTGTAGTGTCCCCTTATGGGGACTTTAATTACCCTGACATTGATTGTGGTAGTGTACCTCATTATGGGGGACTTTAATTACCCTGACATTGATTGGTGTATTTTGCTCTTATGGGGGACTTTAAATTACCCTGACCATTGATTGGTGTAGTGTACTCATTATGGGGGACTTTAATTACCCTGACATTGATGGTGTATGTGCTTATTATGGGGGCTTTAATTACCCGACATTGATTGGTGTGAGTGTACTCATTATGGGGGACTTTAATTACCCTGACATTGATTGGTGTAGTGTGCTCATTATGGGGGAACTTTAATTACCCTGACCTTGATTGGTGAGTGTACTCGCTATGGGGGACTTTAATTACCCTGACATTGATTGGTGAGTGTACTCATTATGGGGACTTTAATTCCCTGACAATTGTATTGGTGTATGTGTGTACTCAGTTATGTGATGGGACTGTTAATTACCACCCTGACATTGATTGGTGTAGTGTGCTCATTATGGGGGACTTTAATACCGGACTTCGT